>PVIJ01015197.1:0-37442 GCA_004024925.1 Scalopus aquaticus
GCCAGTCATCTTTTTTAATTTTCCCATCATTTGTCCTTTTTGAGGCAAATTTTTTCTTTCTTATTCTTTGTGTAAACATGCCATTTCTTGTAAAATGTCTTTAGGAAAAATAATTACCCATCTGTGCTTCCATTTCTTTCAAAATCTCAAAGAATTGGATCTGAGCAACTGTTTAGATAACTAACTATATGAAGTGCTTTGCTATATATTTTTTTACAACTGCAAGGGAGTAAAGGAGTTAATGGTACAGTAAGAGAATCATATGTCAAATATGAAAAGTATGCTATGAGTGTACAAGAGAGAAAGATCATATCTAGATAAGGATTTTGAAGACAACTTCATGGGGTAGGAGTGTTTGAGCTGTTCCTTGAAAGATATTTAGAATTTCATTGCACAGAGTAAAAGAACAACAGCTTAGGTGAAGGTAACAGTAAGAAAATTGATATGAATACACGAAAGTGGAAGGCAGTGGTCTTCCAAGGTTGTTTTTTTGTTTGTTTGTTTTTTAAAGATTTATTTATGCATACAAGCTGGGGTACAGGCTAGAGACATGGGGTGGCGAGAGGGTTCACCAGAGACAGAGTGGGGAGCAGAGCAGGCAGATCAGAAATACACTGCTGAGGGGAGCAGCAGGCGAGGCAGGAGAGGTCTGCCGCACCATGTGGGATTCTCCCCGGCTGGGCATCGAACTCGCTGCCGACAGCTCCACAGTGCCGCGCTCAACCGCTGCGCCACCAGGGAGGCCCAGTCTTCCAAGGTTTTTTTTTTTTTTTTTTTAAATATTTATTTTCACATACAAGCTGGGGTACAGGCCAGAGGCGCCGGGCGGCGAGAGAGTTCACCAGAGACAGAGCGGGAAGCAGAACAGGCAGATCAGAAATACACTGCTGAGGGGAGCAGCGGGCGAGGCAGGAGAGGTCTGCCGCACCATGTGGTATCCTCCCCGGCCAGGCGTCGAACTCGCATGGGCAGCTCCACAGCCCTCCCCCAGTCTTCCAAAGTTTTTAAAAAATAAAAGAATCAGCCTAATAAAGCAGATATCAGGGCCTTCCTGGTGGCACAAGGGGTTAAGTCTCAGCACTATGAAGCTATGGGCAGCCACTGCAGCATGAGTTTGATCCCCTGGCCAACATGGCGCAACAGACCTCTCCTGCTCCCCTCAGCAGTGTATTTCAGTGGATCCCCTGGTCTGTTCCCCACTTTGGTGAATCCTCTGCCCCCCTACACGCATACCTCTGGTCTACACCCCAGCTCTTATATGCATAAATAAATCTTTTTAAAAACGGGGGAGCAGTTATCAACCCTCAACTTAGAATTTCTGATTTTAATGGTGAGGTGGATAGAAATGAGTGTTGTGGTAGGTACTGGGGAAATGCTTTATGAAATTTGGTGACTACATCAGGTAAATCCTGTTTTGTTTTGTTTTGGGGGCGGGTAAATTTATAGCAGGAACAGATTTCTTATCTCCCCTACTAAGAATCAAACTTGCTTGAGGCACCAAAAACTCTGCATCATTCCTTTCTTTTTTTTTAATGAATTTTTTTATTTTTGCATGGACCGGGTATAGGCCAGAGGTGCGGGGGAGGGAGTGGGGTGGGTGTGAGGATTACCAGAGACAGAGTGGGGAGCATAACAGGCCTATTTACTGAAATCCACTGCTAAGGGGAGGAGCAGGTAAGACAGGAGAGGTCTGCTGTACCATTTGTGGGAAATCTCAATGGTGGGGATCAGACTGGTAATAGTGATGAGACTTAACCCCTTGGCCACCAGGGAGGCCCTGCATCATTCCTTTACAGCCAGTTCTAGCTTTACTCAAAAGTGTAGTCTGCAAACTGTTACTGATAGTTTACTGTTTATTACATTAGTGCAACAAGTTAAGTATAGAAATTGAGAGTGTTGAGCTAATCTCATACTGACAGTGCTATGCCATGTGATTAAGACTTATCAAATAGATATAGACTCATGTAGCTTAAATGCTTTTTACTTTATTTTCTGCTCATCAATTTTTTTTTGTAAGCACTGGTCAGTGATAGATTGGAATGAAAAAAGCAAAATGTTTCTATTCCTTCATATGTAGTTTGAGAACCATAGTGTATCTAATGTGTTCAGAATTAATTTCTCCCATTCTAACTCATTCTGCTTTTATCTTCTGTTATTTTGAGGCGTATTTTCTTTTCGCAATGTAATAATACTTTTCTTTCCTCAGTGTAATGCAGTTTTCTAATATGCACATGTTTAATTATTTTCAGTATCCAAAAGAATGTCTTTGAACATAGTGAAATGAATTAAGAAATTATTTTCTATTTTGGAGGTGTGGAAATACATCAGGACATTCATAGCACTGCCTTGCTTTAATTTATTACAGATTATTTTATTCATTTATATGCCATTGTAAATGAAATTGTTTACTTAAATTCACATTTAGATTGCTCATTGTTAGTGGATAGAAATAAAATTGATTTTGTATATTCATCCTGTATTTTGTAGCTGAAGTGAATACATGTATTAGACCTTACAATTTTTTGGTGCCTAGATTTCTTATGATATCCTGTACATGAGATTTTGTCATTTGCGAATAGATGTAATGCTTCTTACTTTATGATGACTTTTATTTCTTCTATCCTACCTGGTTTTTTTGCTTCAACTTCCCAAATAATATTTAGTAAAAGTGCCAAAAGAGGACATCTTGTATTTTTAGAGGTAAAGCTTTTAGTCTTTTACGAGGCTGTATGATATTTGCTATGGAATTTTCAATGCCCTTGATCAGAATGAGGAAATAACTTTCAATTCCTAACTTTCTGAGTGTCTTTAACATGAAAGGATGTTGAGTTTTGTAAGATGCTTTTTCTGTAATTGTTGACACTATTGTGTTGTTTTTGACCTTTACATTGCATCGTTTGATTTTTGCATGTTGAACATATCTTGCATTCTGCGGTAAATCCCACTTCATCATGGTATATAATACTTTTATGTTTGATTCAGTTCTTTTGCATTTTGTTGAGAACTTCTGTGTTTGTGATCATAAGGGATATTGTTCTGTAATTTTCCTTTCTTAAAATCGTTTTCTAATTTTGGAATGACAATAATACTGGCCTCATAGAATGAGCTGGAAAGTGTTCTCATTTTTTTTAAAGGATTTTTTTTTAATTTATGCATACAAGAACTGGGGTATAGGCCAGAGGTACGGGGCGTGAGAGGATTCACTCAGAAACAGAGTGGAGAGCAGAACAAGTGGATCTATTGAAATACACTGCTGAGGGGAGCAGTTGGTGAAACAGGAGAGGTCTGCTGTGCCACATGGGTTAGCTCCCTGGCTGGGAATCAAATAGGATCAAACTCTAGCCATGGCAATAGTGTGATAGCACTGAGACTTAACCCCTATGCCACCATGGAGACCCAGTTCTCATGTTTTTTGAGGATATTAAGTTACCACTGAAAGTCCAGTTCTATCCTTTACCATGTAGTTGATCCCTTTTACCTAATTGACCATCTCCTTTACACCTTTCCTTCTGGTTATCACTAATTTGTTTTTATAATTTAAGTTTATTTAGGTTTGTCATTTGTTTCTTCAGATACCACAAATGTGGTACCTTAGGTGAAGTCATATATTTCTTTTCGTCCAATTTATTTTACTCTTTAAGCCTGTCCATGGTAGTAGTTGGTAGAATTTCACCTTTTTTTAAAAACTGTATAGTATTCCTGTGTGTTTATGTATACCACATCTTTATCCAGTCATCTGTCCATGGACACCTATGTTGTTTTCAGGTTTTTTGCTGTTATAAATAATTATGTAGTGAACACGAGGATATACATATCTCTTTGAATGTTTCTGTATTCCTTTACGTAAATACCTGGAACTGGATTGTATGAAACTTCTATTATTTTTTGCAGCATCTCCATACAGCTGTACCAATTTAATTCCCACCAACAGTGTTCAGGGGTTCCCTTCTCTCCACATCATCTCTAACACTTGCTGTTTCGTGTTTTGTAGAGTCGCCATCCTCCTGTGTGAGGTGTGAAGTGATTCCTCACTGTTACTTTGATTTGCATTTTCCTAATAAGAGACAATGAACATCTTTTCCGTGTACCTTTTGGCTGTCTGTATATGTCTTCTTTGGAGAAGTGCTTGTTCATAACCTCTACCTATATTTTAATAATTTTTGTTGAATTTTATGGATTCTTCCTAGATCTTGGGTATTATCTCCTTATCAGACATATATTGTACAGATATCTTCTCCTATTCAGTAGATGTATTTTCATTTTGATGCAGTTTTCTTTTGTTGTGTGAAAGGTTTTTAGTTTGATGTAGTCTCATTTGTTTATTTTTGCTTTTGTTTTTCTTGCATTTGCGTAGTTACCAAAGACGTTCCTGATGTCAGTGTTGACTAGTGTTTTACCTGTGTCGTCTTCTGTGTATTTTATCATCTCAAGTCTTATGGCTAAGTTTTTAATCCAATTTGCATTAATTTTTGCGTGTAGTATGGGGTAGTTCTAGTTGTATTCTTTTCTGTATGGCAGTACAGTTTTCCCCCTACCGTTTGTTGAAGAGACTTTCTTTTCTCCCTTGTATTCTTTTGGCTCCTTTGTTGTGTATTAGTTGTTCATATATTTGTGGCTTGGTTTGTGGGGTCTCAGTTCTGTTCCATTGACCTTTGTATCTGTTTTTATTCCAATGCTATGTTGTTTTGATTTGCATTGTGCAGTAATATGGTTTTAATTGAGCGTGGTACATCCATTTTACTTATGCATTTGTTAAATTATACAATGCATTACTTTTGTTTAAACAGTTATCTTTGAAAAGTTTGAAATACTAAGAAAAAATCTTTTTTTCTATAGCATCAATTTTCTGATCATTCTGTTTGGTTTATTTTTTTCGTCTTTTCCACTGTAGTTTTTAATCTGGAAATTTGACTTGGATCTTTCATTTTTTACTATCTTCTATCCTCAACCTTTCGGATCTATGGAATAGAATTAGAATAACAAAGTTTAATGCCTTTTTGTTCTTCTCAATGCCTATATTAAAATCTAGTTTAAATCTAGTTTAATGATTATTCTCATTATGAATTTTCTGCTTTTTTGTGTGCCTGGTAATCTTTAAATATATACCAGACAGTATGATGTTTTCCTTGTTGGAGTCTGATTATTTTATGTATCTATTAATTTTCTTGGGCTTTTTTCTGGAATATATGATAGTTAAGTTTATTTGTAAACAGTTTGATCCTTTTGCAGCGTGCTTTTATAATGTTTTGTAACTCTGGAATAGTGCTTAGTCTAAGGCTAATTAATCCATGAATTATGAATTTTTCTAGTCTGGCTAGTAGAATAGGCACTCTTCCTAGCCTTTGTGAGTTTCTGGGACTGATACCTATGTCCTTCTATACTTGCCATCCTTTTTATTGGGGTTTAACTTTAGTTACTAATTCTTAATTATATTTAACTTTGATGTGATGTATTTATAATTTATCCAGCTTATTTGTATATTTCCCCTCCTTCCTCTTTCTCCTCTCTGCATTCTTTCTTTCTACATTTCTCTTCCCTTTTCTTCCTGATTTGTGCTAGATTCCTTATAACTTATATATTACACTGTATTTCAGTGTTTCTTTCCCCTTATCCAGTACACTATCCCTTCACCGATCCTTCCCATTTCTCCTTCCTCCATATTTATTTCCACTCCAGCCCCCTTTCTTCATTCTACATTCTTACCATCTTCTTTTTCCCTATGATGTTCCTTCTTTCTCCATCCCACTATTTCCTTTCCCTTTACTCTCTTTTATTCAATTTCTTCTTCCCCTTCTTTTGTTGAGGTTGTATTATTTTTATCCAGCATTTGTAGGTTTTTGAATACGAGGGTATTTTGCGTTAGGACAATCTGCACCAATGTTAGATTCATCCTCATTTGTTCTTTAGTTGAGGCAGTAATTTACACTGATTGGTACTTTATTATTAGAAGCAGATGGTGATAAACAACATATATTAATGTATTATGACATCAATATTTGAATTAAAGTTCTAAAAAATGATTTTTTTTAAATGGATGAGAAAGAAGAATAATGATACTGCAAACTAAATTGAGTTTTTAGTCTTCCAGCTTGGGTTTTATAGTAACTTTTATAGGGAAGCACCTAATTTCTGAAATGTAAAGTTGGGAAAACTGGCTTCTGAACTTTGAAATTTTTAATTCTATATCTGTTAGTGTTCTTAAATGTCTTTAAAATATGTAGAGAAAATAAATAGTACAATTAGGTTCTTAAAACTTACTCATAAAAAGTATCTAAAAAATACTAAGAGGTTTTATTTGTGGAAACTAAATGAAGTCCAGATTACTTTGCTACTTAACATTAGTATTCCCAAAGTTCTGTAAGATATTCCTGAGCCTAAATAATTTTTTAAACATCAGCCTAAACTTGTAGTTGAAGCATTTATTGATTTCTGTAAGAAATGCTAATTTACAAATTGTAAATCAAATAAAAGCTTTTCTTAAATTAAGGGAAATTTTCTTTTAACCAAGAAAAGGAAGGACTTTATTTTTTTTAAAAAAGTACATGTTTGCTATAATTGATGAAACAGCTTCATTAAAAAGAGATGAAAGGCTAAAGCTTTAAAAATGGCTATTTATAGGGGAGGGAAGCAATAGGTTAGAGGCAATATAGAAGTTACATATTTCTTTTCTTTTTGAAGTTTTCCCTTTTTAAAAATATAATAATTTACTCTTTTAATGGCAACAAGATTCTCCCATCAAGTATTGCCACTGTAGTGTACCTGCCACCAAGTCATCCGCAGTCTATCACCATAGTCCGTTGTGCTTTCTTCCCTCTATTTCCCTGCCTTTCCCCCAAACCCTCCTCCTTTTGGATACTTCAGTTCTACAGTCAGCTTTCAAGGGTTAGCTTTTAAGGTTGTCTTTCCCTGGTTCGTTCTTTTGTTTCTCTATTCCACATGTTAGTGACACCATCTGGTATTTTTCTTTCTTGTGACATATTTTACTTAGCATTATCCATTCCAGCTCCATCCATGTTGCCACAGAGGGCGTGAGTTTTATCTTTTTTGATTTCTCATTAATATTCCATTGTGCTCACATACCATATCTTCTAGAGCCACTCCTCTAACTAGGGGAAAATTTGAACCTATAAACTTCATTAAGTGCGCTACACTAATCACTCCCCATAGATTAAAATTTTGAAAATTTTAAAGATGAAAGAAGCTAAGGCATGCTTTCTGCTCCCAAACAGCATCCACTATTTTTAATAGAATAGTACTAGCTGATATGACTTAATCATCTTGACTAAAATTAATGATGGCATTTACAGAAACAGAACTTATTAAGGGAGAACTTTTTGGAAAGTATTGGAGTTGGTATTGAAGTTTAAAATTAGTAGACTTTTCACAATCTTTCTTCTGGCTTTCTTTTCCATTCTCCTTTCCTTCTGTATTACTGTTTTAGAGGGAAAATTGTTTTCAAGTAAGTGAAGCCTCTTACTCCATTTCGTATATTTTTATATTTCTTCCTTTACTCTCCTGTACCATGTTAATTTTGTGGTTTTGATACCGGGAAACTGAGGCCTTAAAATTACCAAAGGCAGTGCCCTAGTTGCTTACTGGTCAGTATCTTGGTTCTGCACCGTGCCCACAATTGCAAGACTACTCAGGCTTAGGGAACAATAACAATGGGATTTATTTAACAAACAGGGAAAAACAAAGAATTGCTGAAGTCAACATATGGTCATTTACCTTACTTAAAACAATGTCCAGTCCTTTTAAGTCCCAGAAAAGTAACAAAGATGGCATCTTCCCGCCACTGCTGATGTGGAGCTCCTCTTCCAAATAGTGGACCACGATTCCAAAATAGCGTCTTCCTTTTTCTGCAGACGTACAACACTCAGACTGTAGGCCAGGTTCCAACTCAAGAGGGCAACACAGAACACAACTGGAGATGCTCCTGAAACTGCCGTGGTGCCCCAGCACAGCACCAGGCCAGAAACACTGCAAACAGCAACTACAGCAGCCAGACGGCCCAACAGACTGCACTCACATGTTTTAGGAAGGCACCCGCTTTGGGCCTCTGCCTTCTTTCTTCGCCTGCAGTAACGACAAAACTGGGAGCAGTTGCCATCGCTTGGCTACTTGCAAAGCTTGCAAAGTCGCTGGCCCCAAAGTTACTAAAGATTTAAAAAACGTTTTTTTTCCTACATCATGGCAACTGCTTCTTCTATTCCTTCAGCATTGTGACTGCCTCTTCAATTCCTACATCTTGGCGACTGAACTCCTCTTCTCCTCAGTCCCTTTTATATCTCATCAGACTCTCCATCCCCCAAACTGTAAACTTCGCAGTTTACCTGGGGCGCTTCATTCTCAACAGCAAACCCCTCCAGGGGGCACCACCCCTCCCTGACTTTGGACTCAGCCTGGTTAAAGTTTCTTGATTAATTTTTTTTGTAAAAGTCTTTATTTGCTAAATAGTTCATTACAAATAGTTAAAAACAAATTTGTTTTAATTCACTCCAGTATTTTTATTAGCAAGGATGGAGTTTCCAGGCTTTGTTAACATTTTGTATGGGAAGGAAATTAGGAGAGTACCTTGGTTCCTAAATTATGTCATAAAATCTTGAGTTGATTCATGTTTGCTTTTGTTTTGACTTTTGTTTTGCTTTGCTATTGTTCTCATTTTTCTTCCTTCCCCTGGGCTGTTAGTTACATTTGAAACATTAATTTCAGGAAATTTAGAGGTAACATAGCTGCCTCTTTCATTTAAATTTCATATTTTTTTTTACTTCACACTACTCTTTGGGGAAATGGAATGTTTTTCCTGTTTATCTCAGGTTTATGTGCTTTTTAGTTTGATAATTTATAAGATATATTGAACTGGTATTTGGTGACCATTCTTAGAGTCAGGTAACAAATTAACTAGTCCCATCTTCTCTTTCCCAGTCCCCCTCTGTTTTTCTTACAGATGTATTAAACTGGGATTGGAATAACATGAAGGTTAATAGCATGGGCACTAGGTCCAGGCTGTATAGTGTTTAAATCCCTGAGTGCCTCCTACTAAGCTTCTTAAAGCTCTGTGTCCATTTCCTCATCTATAAAATGGAGCTCTAATAATATTTATATCATAGTGTTGCTATGAGAATTATATGAATTCAATTCTATAAAACACTTACAAGAATGTGTCTAGGTTATAGGAAACATTCAGATTTTGTCAGCCATTATTTTCCTAGTTCTGTGAAACTTCACACAAGTAGTGTTATAGGTAGGAGTGCAATCTGGATGTTCCAGTTCCAGTCAGGATGAAGCAATGCTGTTTTACTTGTCAGAGGGTTGTACAGTCTTTTCCAAGATAAAGTTTTCAAACTACAAAATAAAATAAAAATAGTTTATTAGTAATAAAAAGAAATCTGAGTACATATGTCCCTCATATTATATTAGGTTGGGAGGATACTAATGTAGACACAGTTTCTGTTTGAAGGAGGCTATAGACTAATTCTGCAAAAGATGAATAGACCCTTGAAGCATTGTTATTTTAAGAGAGAAATGTAGAGAATTTAATGAACTATAGAGGAGACATCATCCACCCCTTCCTTTAGGAGGGTAGAGAAAAAGGCAAACAATTTTGGAAAGTTCCATAGATATTACTCAAGAATTATTCTGAATATCCATAGGGTAATATAATATACATGAGAAACTAATATCTACGTGTTACTGTTTAACTTTAAAAGTAAATCTTAAATCTTCCATTAGTCTTAGATCATTAGAAGGAATTAAATGATATTTATCTTTAAGTTTCTTAACAATAATTCTTCATCTCTCAGGGCAAAAAATATTTTACTTTTTTCCAATTGCCTTTTCAAACTTTATTTTTTAATTATAAAAGAAATAATCTGCTTTTCATAAATAAATTTGAGTAGTAGGAAGTATATAAAGTAAGTTTTTCCTTTTCCCCTTAACATTCTCCCTCTCCTTGAAATTAAACCAACAAAATCCATAAGTACACACATACTTATATAGATATCTTATTTTAAATACTAAATCCAGTCTTCCTACTGTGCATTCAAGACATTCTGCAACACACTTCAAACTTATTTTTTTTAATTTTATCAAGATGTTCTAAACTCTTAAATGGTTATTTTTCTGCATCCTTTCATGTGTTATGCTTATCTTGCTCTATGATTTTGTTTATGCCTACAGTGCCCTTCCCATGTAATCCACCCCTTCATGTCCAAAATTCTTTGTGTATTTAAGTCTTTTCAAGTAATTTGTCCCGGGCTAGGCTTTTCTTCTTCCTACCATTACCTCTCACTGAGTGCTGAGGATAATTTTTTATTTATAAATTGTCATTATATTTTGTCTGTGCACTTTTCAACATCTAAGACTTTTTTATACTGTGCACACATTATATGTTTGGTTTTGTGTGCCCTGGACCATACTTATAGTTCTTTTAGAGCAGTATCTGTGTTTGAACGGTGTAACACTTAAGTAAATATTTATAAGGCCTATTGTTAGATACCTGTTTCGTGAATAAATGTACTTTTTAAAAGATTTATTTCATTTATTTATGTATACAGGAGCTGGGGTGTAGGCCAGAGATGAAGCATGGGGTGGGGAGTGAAATGATTCACCAGGGAGAGAGTGAGGAGAACAGGTGGATCTACTGAGATACGCTGTGGACGAGACTGGAGAGGTCTGCTGTGCCATGTGGGAAACTCCTTGGCTGGGATCCCTGGTGCAGTGGCTGCTGATAGCTTCATAGTACTGAGACTTAACCACTTGGGTCACCGGAGAGGCCCAAATAGATGTACTGTAGACAACATAAATTATTATTTAAGGTAACTTTGATGAACACATTGTATTTGTTTTAGGGTAAAAGGCTCAGGGCTCTTTGAAACACCTTGGGCCCACCACCATACAGCCTAATTTACTTATCTATGTTGAACTATCCTTGCATCCATGAAATAAATCTTACTTGGTCTTGATAGACACCATAAATTATTACTCTTAGAAATACTGATTTTAAACTGTCTTGGGGAGAAGTTTAGGAGAAATGCAGTTGTGAAATCAAAATAGAACTTATTTTATGGTTAATGATTTTGAGTAAATTTCTCTGAAACATTTTATACAACAAAGATTATGATAACCTGATCAATTTTTAACATTAAAACTAAAATCTATAAAAGCTAAAAGTTTTAAGAACAAGGTTACAGACATATAAATGTAAAATATTTTAATAGGATGGAATGTTAAGAACAGTTCTTTGACTTTTATGAATTTGCCAGTCTGTTATTTGCTGAACATTATTTAGCATATATATAAATACTAATCAAAAAACTTTTTATTTTTCAGAGAATGCTGAATCTGTTGACCTTAAACAGTTTTTTGACCAACATTTTTCACATATATACTATGTGTTCTTTGAGAATTTTGTGACTATAGAAGCTAGTCTTAAACAGAAAGGTAAGATGTTAAAATTGATGCTGGCTTATGTTTATGTTTTAACTTCTCACAGACATTAATGTAAAAACAGCTATACCCATTGGCGTTTTCGTGTTATTTCACTTTTTGTCACGTAACTGTTAGACACTTCTCTCACATTATAGGTTAGCAGTACTGCCCTTACTGCTTAAGAAGGCTTTTAAGATTGCTTTTTCCATTGTCCAGTTTACCTGCATCATCACCTTGTTTGCTCTGCCCTGAGGGCCTGTGACAGGTTTTAGTTGTCATTTGAATATTTAGAGTTCTCTTCAAGTTCTCTGCAATATATTGTGATTTGATTTTAGACATAGTTATGGAGACTCCAAGTTTAATTATTTTAAGAGATGTCACAAATGAGGAGACTATGTTTTAGCCGTTTTACTAGGGAATTACAGAAAAAACTTCAGTGCTTGAAATGAAATATTTTTAAACTTTTTAAGTGGCTAACAATGAGGACACATATATGTTAAAAATATTTTCCTGTGAAATGTTTTAGGTCACAAATCTCAAAGGGAGGAATTGGATGCAATACTTTTTATTTTTGAGGTAAGTACCTGTTTAACTCTCCCTCTAAAAAAAATTCTTAGAAGATACAAAGGAATATATTGAATTTCCAAACCATTTAATAAAACTCCATGAATATTCATCTTTTCCAAGAGCTGAATCACATTTTTTAACCTAACAGTATATCTTAGTTCTATATTTTTGTGGTACAATGTATTATTTTTAGGTACAGGTAGAATTATATTTTTATGCATTTGACACCTTGAAATTGGTATGACATTAAATTTTTTTGCAAATAATAAAAATTTTAATGTGTGGGAGATTTACAAAAATTGAAAATTATTTTTAATTTTTGAATTCCTAGACATTCTTGCCTGGGAGGCTAAATTGAATTGTTATATATCTAAAGAATTTATAATTTCTGCTTTAACTGCTTTTTATTATGCAGTTGTATAAAATAGCTTAAGTATTTTAAAAATTGTTCTATATTATTTTACATTTACCTGGAATTTAGACATCTGGAGAAAGCCATAATGAAGAATTGGAAATCTGTGTCTGATAATTGAGCAGCTTTGTCTGCTGCTAATTAAAGATAATTCACTGTTTATATTTTGAGTTTTTGACCAACATTTTTCACATATATACTATGTGTTCTGTATGTGTGTGTACTATATATACATATATACTATGTAGTTTGGAAGAATTTGAATAGTCTGATTGATAGCCCTTTTAGCTGATGAGTTAGCTATTAATTTAGTCACAGCTTAAAGAAGAAAGATTTTGGGGAGCACAGGGGACTGTGGTCAAGGTTCACGGGTGAATTGGTGGTGGGAAATCTACGGGGAATATACAGTAATGTAAAAGACACAAATAAAAATAACAAAAAAAAAAAAGAAGAAGAAAGATTTTATTTTTAGGAGTTCCAGGTGGAAGTAACTGGTATTGATACCTGTTCTACAGTTAATTTTCACTAATCATTAACCTTGAGGAATTTGCATATCTTTATCTCCCCTCTCCTCCCTGTGTTTGCATGAACTGTTTATAGTGAAAATATTTTCCCATATCTGATATATCCTGATCATTTATTATTCTTTGCACAGAAATACATTTATATTTAATGGTCCGCTACATTTTATGTAGTTGTTATGTGATGTTAAACACAGGATTTTCACCTTTTTGAAAAAAATATTTAGCCTTATTGATCATGTTTTTCTACTTATGAGCAGGGATAATAATATTATCATCTTCACCTCTAGAGAGTAGTGATGACAAAAAATATTTAAAGTGATTTCCTTTTTCTAGAATAAAAAATATTATGTCTTGTTAATAATATGATACAGGATTTGTTTTCTATGCAGAGTTCATATAATTTCTTCACCTTTATATTAAGCATAAAGATATAGACATATTTATTTCCACTTTATAAGGGTTATATCTAAATATAATTTATTAGTCATAATTTAAGGATGCTTTTGAGCAGTTCACAAACTTTTTGACTTTGTAATTTTATCTCATTCTGTAACAAAATAAAAATAAAAATAATTAAACACCAATAAAGAAGTTTATCTCATATGAGACTAGCATTTATCTGTGAAGAACTGTGTAATTTCTTCATTATCCTTTTTGGTGGAAAGACTGAAGAAGATCATAGCAAACTAAAGAGAAGCGTAAAATATGCATGCCATTTTTGGACAGAATAGTACAAATTTTGGAAATAGGCATATTGAGGTTAGAATCTCCGCTCTCCACTTTCTAACCTAAGCACATTGCTTAACCTGTCCCTCATTTGTTGAATGAGATTAATAAACTCCTTTTAGGATTGTTTGCAAGGATTAATGCGATAACATTATATAAACTGTCTAGTTTACTAGTGTTTGGCCCTTTATGAGCATTCAGTAGTAAAGAAGTGAGAGAAAGAATAACAACAAACACACACAAATATCATTCAGCAAGCAGATGACTACTAAAACAGTTTGGCTGTATTTAAGAGGGAACCGTTTATCTACAGTATTCTATACAGGTGCAACATAAAGGGCATTAAAGGCAAATTTTTGGATACATTATATATAATAAAGTGTTTAATTCCAATTAATGGAAGCCTGTTTTTGTTAATTTTAACTATAGGTCTCCTGAATTTGAAAATTTGTTCTCATAGCTATAACGCTCGTAACTTTTAAATACCTTTAGGTTCACGTGAATTAACTAGTACAAATATTGATGGAATTTTTGTGAACCAAAAATATTCCCTCCACCAAAAAATATTTCCCCTAGGTTTATCAAAATAAGAGAAAGAAAATTCACATATATTAATATCCAAAATATTTTATTATGTATCAGTAATATGCACAATGCCTACATTCTAAGATATTTCTAAACATTTTGAAATATATTAGATTTGGTAATTGTTAAGGAGAAATATGCTTACTTTTCATCAATTTCCTGTTCCAGATCTTTGTTAATATTGCTTGTTGTACTTATAGAGCAGCAGTATGCCAATGCTAAAATAGTGGCAATACTATTGTAAATACTTTGTATTTATAATAACTATTCTTTACTTAAACTATTAAAGGCTTAGCGTAAGCCCTTTGTTTAATTTTCCACATTGTACAGGATGTAAATTCACTACTTGCTATTTATTCTTTTCTTTATTTTATCCATGTTGATTTTTAGAAAATTTTACAACTTCTTCCAGAAAGAATTCATCAGCGATGGCAGTTTCATAGCATTGGTAAGTAATTTAAAAGTATTTAGTCTTTGAAATAAAGATAGTGTGTGTAAATGCTTTTAATGAATTTGCAATTATTTGAAATGAATTCATAGTTTATGTTTCAGTAAAAATTAAGTAAGGAATGTAGGACTAGACTTACTGGGAAAATAAGATAAAAACATAAATGGAGGATTTCTAGTCAAAACGTCATAGTAAATTTCTTTGACACACCTGTTCCTTTACTTTGAATGTATTAGCAATAATGGTAAAACTGTTAGAAAAGAAAGGAGGGAAACAGAGTGGGGGAAGAGGGAGAAAGGAAAGAATAGAGGGCTGGAGGACAAGGGAGAGTACAGGCCATGGCCTAACCCCACGACCTCATCCTGGGTTTTGGCACCAGAATGTTAGAAAAGAAAGGAGGGAAGAGACAGAAACAAAAGCCTTTTGGGAGGGGTGAGTGGGTGAATGAGGGCCTTGGGGGAGACCAGGAGTTTGTGAAGGTCACCTCTGGTAGCTTTGTAGAGAGGTATGGCTATGAGAGAGGTTAGGGATACAGATGTGGAAAAATTGAAGAGGCTGAGGACCAAGAGGAGGTCCCTAATTTTAAAGTCAAGTAGTTTGTATAAACTTTTTAGATAAGAAAAACATTTTTGAGTTTGTATTTCTAAATAATTATCCTTTGGCTTTACATTGTTTCTGCTCTTGTCTCACTGAGACCAAGCACATTTTTAAGACAAAGGACACTTTTTGGGACCATGCATGGGGAAGATAGAAGAAGTAGATTAAGATTTTCTTTTACAGTTTGCCTGTTCCTAGACTCTTATCAGAAATCTGAGGTTTTAGAATTTACCTCAGAGTTGCAAAAACTATAATAAAAACCAAAAAATTAAAGTAGACTTAACGTTAACATCTCTGAATCAGAAATGGAAGCCATGGGCTATAGGTTTCAAAGCAAGCATTGTCAGCTTTCTTTACAAAATAGGGGGAACTGGAGTTAAACCTGTTGCTTGAAGAGCCAAAGCAGGACTTCCCAATTGATAAAATGAAGCTGAAAAGAAAAAGCGAATAAAAGAAAGTAGCTGTGGATTACTGTCAAGACACCAACTAGGCAGAAGGTCACTAACTTTCTGATATCTGTAACTAAGCCATGATACTTGCTAGCTTTGAGTCTGGTTCTGTAACAATGACAGTGTCACCACAGGGTTCTCAAGCACTTTTTAAAAGACATTTCTCCCCACCCTCCCCCACATTAATAAAGGGAATCTGCATAGTTGCTGGCTTTGGTTCAATATCTCTGAGATGTCACTGCTAGTGATTCTTATGATCCTTCTCATGGTAATAGACACTAGATCTACACTACTGAAACTGTTATAGGTCTTACATTCAATTTTTGAACATTTTTTTTAAGATTTATTTTTTATTTATGCATACAAGCTGGGGTACAGGCCAGAGGTGTGGGGTGGCGAGAGGTTCACCAGAGACAGAGTGGGGAACAGAACAGGCAGATCAGAAATACACTGCTGAGGGGAGCAGCGGGTGAGGCAGGAGAGGTCTGCCGTGCCATGTGGGATTCTCCCTGGCCGGGCGTTGAACTCGCGTCGCCGCTGCCGACAGCTCCACAGCGCAGCGCTTAACCGCTGTGCCACCGGGGAGGCCCAATTTTTAAACATTCTTAACAAAAATAGTTATAGATTTATTTAGACCCTACATTTCTTAATTATAGCAAATAGAATATTCTTTGAGAATTTGAAACTCACTGTAAGCTCCCCCAGTTAGATCCAGAAACATGGAAATTCTGTTCATAACAGGCAGGATAATTATGCAGGGGCTAAAAAAAGGTCAAAATTTTCTTGGTCTATATTTGTAATATATTTTTAGGCTTTAAATTGTAAATCCCTTTAGAATAACCTTTATAACTAAAGTTCAAGACTAAAAATCATGTGCTGCCATAATATGTAATATTCTTACAGCTTAATAAGAAGACAGGTCAATTTTTAAAATTGTCAAAATATTTGAATAGATATTACACCAAAGAAGATTTATGAATTGCTAATATAAGCACATAATGAGCTGCTCTCGGTAATAGAATAGTAAAATGCTATTTTATATTTCATAGACTTAAAAATGTCCTTAGAGTTTGACTATACAGAAACATTTTAAGACATACAAACTTCAAAAGCTTATGTCCTGAGAAGTGTCACCTTAAATCTACGAAAGAACTTTAGGCTATCTGATTGTCATGATAATAATATTCTAATAAGTGTTTAACTGGAGAAGATTACATAAGTAATCCTTTTCTTTTGTCACCCAAGAGATTCCTAAAACTTTTATTTCCTTTCTTGTGTTGTGTATGAAATAAAACAAGCCATTGAATTCAGTTGATTCCTTTTAAAGACGCTTTATTGAGGTACAATTTATATCGATAAAACTGAGTTTTAGAGCACAATTGAGTTTTAGAACATTGCCATCACCCTAAAATATTCTTTCGAATCCATTTTACAGTCATTTGCCATTCCCACCAACAATCTGTTATCTTTTCTCATTAAATTAATCTTTTTAGAATGTTTCATATAAAGATGGTTTCCAAACTTAAAATGGTTCAACTTAGTTTTCCCACTTTACAGCCAAGCAATAGCAATAAGCATTCAAAATAGAAACCACACCTGAAATTTTGAGTTTTGATGTTTTCCCACACTAGCAATATGCAATACTCTTTTAATTTAGACAGCAGCAGAAAGCTGCAGCTTCTAGTCATCCACTGGATCATGAGGGGAAACAATCCAGATGCTACTGTGTACTGTTGATGGTATTTTTTAAGTGAAATAATGTCGGAGGGGGAAAAAGACAAATACAGGATCGTTTAGCTAAGTGGAATATAGAAAAACAAAACAAGTGAATAGACAAAAAGGAAACAAAATCAGTTTATGATATTTTCAACTTACGGGTTTATCTGGATGTAACCCCATCCTAAGTGAAGAGAGATCTATAACTGAAATCATATAATCTATATTAATTTGCATCTGGCTTCCTTCACTTAAAATGCTTTTTGGGGGTGCTTGGGGGAGATGTGTATCTGCATCGTAGCATCTATCAGCACTCCTTTTGATATTCTATAATATGTATAATATTCTATGACTACTGTTTTATTGTCTTTACTCACCAGTTAGCGTTTAGATTTCTAGTTTACTATAACTCATTTGTCTTAGTGTGAATCCCTTTGACTTTTTTACATTTAGGGTCTTCATCTGCAAATTAAAATAGTTTAATTTTTTATTTCTAGTCTAGTACCTTTAATTTCTTTATTTTTTGTTTATTGTTCTTCCAGTACAATGTTGAATAAATGTGCTAAGAGCAGACATCTTGCAGTATTCCTGATATGAGGGACAGAGCAGTCTTTCACTGTTATGTATGATGTTAGATATTTTGTATGGTCTTTACTAAGTTGAAGTTCTCTTCTGTTCTTATTTTGTTGGTAGTTTTTAATCATAAGTGGGAATTGTATTTTGTCACATGCTTTTTTTTTCCCATCTATTGTCATGATCATTCTTACTGTCATTGGTGGGTTCTGTAATTTACTAATATTATATACTAACTGATTTTCAAGTGTCAGACCAACTTTGCTTCTTTGAGGTAAATTCCAGTTGATGACCATTTAGAATCCTTTTACTATGTTGCTAAATTCATTTGCTAATAACTTATTAAAAGATCTTTATTGCGTTTAGTGAGCATGGTGTTATGTAGTATTCTTTTATTACAAATGTCTTTATTTGGCTTGAGTAACAAGGTAGCAGTGATGTCTTACATAGATTGGGAAGTGTTTCCTTTCTCTGTTCTCTGAAAGTTTGTGTTTGAGTCTTTAAATATTTGATAGAATTCACAAGTAAAGCATTTGGCTCAGGTTTTTCATTTTATTTATTTTTGCAGAGAAGAACTGGGGTGTAGGCCAGAGGTGCAGGGAGTGAGAGGATTCACCAGAGACAGAGTGGGGAGTAGAACAGGCAGATCTACTGAAATACACTGTGGAGGGGAGCAGTGGGCGAGACAGGAGAGGTCTGCTGTGCCATGTGGGTCAGCTCCCTGGCTGGAGATTGAACTCAGGCTGCTTCACTGTGGAGGGCCATCAAGGTGGTAGCACTGACACTTAACCCCTAGGCCACCAAGGAGGCCCTGTTGATTCAATTTCTAAATGGGATTTTTTAAAAATTTGGCTTTTCTTTTTTGAATCAGTTTGGATAATTTGTGTCTTTCTAGTAGTTTCCTCTAAGCTGTCTAATTTGTGGTATAAAGTTCAAGTTCTTTTATAATCTTTTCATTCATCATCAGTAGTGATGCCTCTTTGATGTTTTGATGTTGGTAATTTGTGTCTTCTCTGTTGTCTTATAAAATAAAATTTATAAAAATGTATAAAAATAGATTTATAAAATCTAGGCAAGCATTTGTCATTAGTGTTGATAATTTTAAAGAATTAAATGTGGTATTGTTAATTTTCACTATTCTTTTTCTGCTTTCTATTTCATTGATTTCTACTTTAGTATTTTATATTTTTTAAAAAAATGTTTTGCTAACTGGGTCTAATTTACTCATGTGTTTT
Organism: Scalopus aquaticus; assembly: GCA_004024925.1. Taxonomy (NCBI): domain Eukaryota; kingdom Metazoa; phylum Chordata; class Mammalia; order Eulipotyphla; family Talpidae; genus Scalopus; species Scalopus aquaticus. The sequence continues at coordinate 19,263 of PVIJ01015197.1, forward strand.
TAGTTTCTTAAGGTGGAAATTTAGGTTACTAATTTGATAGCTTTCTTTTTTTTCTGATGTAGTCATTGAATTTAAAGCAGTAAATTTCCCTCTAAGTTTTGCTGTAGCTCATCCCACAGATTTTTTTCATGTTTTATCTATTTTGTTTTAATTTTTAATCAGCTGAAAATTTCTTTAATGTCCCTTTCAGTTTCTTTAACCCATAGTTTATTTAAGAGTATTTATGTTTTGGTGACATGGTGGTGGGGTTACCTAAGGGGAATACACAGTAATGTAAAAGATATAAATAACAATTTAAAAAAGTATTTTTTTAAATTTTCAAATATTTAGTTATCACAGATTTCTTTCTATTGTGATTTCTAATTTACTTTGTAGTAAGACATGAAATACATAAAATACATGATTTTGACCTTGTCAAAGATTTTCAGACAATTCGTAACCCAGAATATAGTTTCTTAGAGATTGTACTTGAGAATGGGTATCATGTAGTTACTTAAAATACTTTAAGATCCAGAGTGTGAATTTACTGAAATTTGTTTTAGAATTTAATAATTAAATATAGCTAGAATTTGAAAGTTTTACAGTCGTTTAAGTAATCTAAGTCACATGAGGATTTGCATTTTAAATTTGGTGTAGGATCTATAGTAAAGTTGGCCACATGCATACACAGATTCCACATCCAGTGTGTATGCCTGTTCATAGGATCTACTCTGAGAGTAGAATGTTTCAGAATAAGGTTCCCTTTTTAGTTAGCTTTGAAAATTATTCATATTCTTCCAATTTTTAAAAAGGAAGTTACCTTCCTGCCTTTATATAGTGAGCTCCTTTTATCAACTCAAGTCCATTTCAGGTCAGTTTTTGATTGAGAATGGTTTATATTTTGAATTGACGTACTTCTTTTGATTTACATCGTTAGTGATTTTTAAATGTAGGACCTCCCGCAACACCCAACCTTAGCTTAATCACTACCAAAGCACCCATAGTCCTTTGTGTCAAGCTGATTTTAAAAGTGACTGCACATTGTGGGTCTGGACCTGGTAGTTGTTATAAAGGTTTATTGCATATTTTAGTACTTTCATTTCATAAGAGCTACCAAAATGGAATTTAGTAGCCTTTACCTAATGGCAGCCTGATGTTTAAAATGCTTTTTATTGTAAAATAATATAGATTCTTAGGAAATTGCTAAGATAGTACAGAGAGATCTGTGTACTCTTCACCCAGTGTCACTAGTGCTTCAACTGACACGATTACAGGAAAATATAAAAAGCAGGAAAAGATTGGTTAACCTGGTTTTTTTTTTTAAAAACATGTTTGCAATTTTTGAATTATTTTTTTTTTGTTGTTGACATAATGGTGATAAAACTGCTCATCCTTCTCCAGACCTCTCTGGGAACTCATTTCTGTTCCCTTTCTTAAGTATCGCACCAGGAAAGCCAAAAGCCAGCTCACTCTTAAGCATAGGGTTTGTTTTCATGAGCATTAGGAGGTCACAGCTTCAAGCGTGAACCAAATGTGTTGAAGACCTAAGATACTAAGACCTAACTTTCTATCAAATGATGAACTAATTTTAAGACTATGAACTACAGGAGAAAGCAAACTACACATTGAAATAGTCTTAAAATGGGGCTAGACTGCATTAGGCCTACCCTGAAAATTACTCCATGGCATTCCATGAAGATTGTATTTTTGTTTCCTTTAGTGCAACTTTCATTCCCCAAAATCAAATTTTTACAGGGGGTTAAAGGGAGAGAGCAGTTTGGGCTTATAAGTTTATGGTCATTATTTTATTTTAAATTTTAATTTTAATTTAATTTAATTTTTATTTATTTTAATTTTTTTAAAGATTTATTTATTTATGCATACAAGCTGGGGTACAGGCCAGAGGCATGGGGTGGCGAGAGAGAGACAGAGTGGGGATGAGAACAGGCAGATGGGTGGAAACACACTGCTGAGGGGAGCAGCGGGCGAGGCAGGAGAGGTCTGCCGTGCCATATGGGAATCTCCCCGGCCGGGCGTCAAACTCGCATCGCTGCTCCCGACAGCTCCACAGCGCAGCACTTAACCGCTGCGCCACCAGGGAGGCCCAGTGGTCATTATTTTAAATTGTATGTTTCAGTGCCTATGACAGGTGAATCTGTGTATTACTGACTAAATAGTGAGAAAGATTTCATAATTGCAGGTGCATTTAGTCCATGAGTGAAGTATTAGATTTCCATTTCTACCCACAGTCTACTTTGCTTTCTCTGTCACCTGTTAAAATAAGACTCCCCCCAAAATGAAGTTAATGTATGGCAATGTTATGGCTATTGGAGACCATGCAATCTTTCACAGTATTCATTCGTGGCTAATAGGTTTGAGAGTATAATGATAACAGTTTCACTCAATTTCTATAGGAGCTTTTCACTGTAACTTGGAAATTAATCCAATATTTATATGGAAAAACCAAGACCAAAGCATCTTGGAATAGTAACAAAGGGGAGAAGGAAGATGCTGTTTGACATTTCCTACCACTAAGGAGATTTATTAAAGGTTATAATAATTAAGACAGTATTATTGGTGCAGGGATGAGTAAGTAGACAAACAGGAAAGAATGTCGAGACCAACCAAACACCTAGGGTTATATGAAAATTTGAATATGATTGAGATGGCATTTCATTTCATTATTAATCTGAGAGACTCAGTGCTGCAATTGGTTCCTTTATTTGGGAAAAATATTGTTATTTCCTCACATGGAAATAAATTCCTGATCGATTTCAGGACTTAATTGTGATAAGCAGCACTTTAAAACTTTTTGAAGAGATTTATAACTTTAAGGTAAGAATTTCTTTAGAGCAATAGATAGAAGGAAAAAAAATAGAAAAAAACAATGGTGAATTGACTATTTTGAAATTTGAAAATTTTGTACATCTATTCAGCACAAACATGATTGAGAATCTGTCTCCAGTTCATAGGACTGACATAGTAGTCAGAATAAAGGACTCTCATATTTAAAGCGAAATAATCAAATTGTAAAAATATGCAAAAGTTATGACAGGCAATTTATAGGTGCTTGAATAATAAATGAAAAGATGTTCAGTGTCACTAGGAAACATCAAATGAAAACAAAGATATTTAATGTTCAGCAGATGGCAGATATTAGAGCATCTCCATTGTTTTATGTTGCCAAGAATGTGGCACCACAGCCCTCACTTATACTGCTGTTGGTACTGCTAAGTTTCTCAACTATTTTGGAGAAAATTTTCCAATATTTATTGATGTTGAAAGTTAGTAATTTCATCCCTATTTTTCATCCTGGGGAAACCCACATGCATACAAGAATTGATGAACTGGAACATTTATTATAACATTCATGGTATTAGCAAAAACTTGAATATAAACCAAATATTCTAACATAAAGATAAATAGAAAATAAGTAACATTCATACAATGAAATAGTTTATAGCATTTACGGTGAATGAACTCTAGAACTGCATAGATCATTACAGGTAAGCTCCTAAAGCTAAAACTGAATATGAATAACAACTTCTAGAATGACTATTTGTATTTCATGTATTAGGTTTTGGTTTTTGGTTTATTTTTTTACTGTTCATTAAATTCTGGGTTATACTCCTATTAAATACATCATGAATTTATAAAATGATATAAAATAATTTAATGATAACAAAATCTGGATAATGGTGCCCTCTGGGAGGAAAGTCATTTGCAGTGGGTTCACAGGGAGGTTCAGTGATATTTATACTATTAGAGAAAACATTGTGGATAATATGAATAAATGTAATTTTAAAAATTATAGGAAGCATGGAACTGTATTTAGGTTTGTTCAGACTGAATGGTGGACCTCTAGATGTTTGTTAATGTTACCTTTAGTATTTTACTATAGTTTAAAATATTCCATGATTGAAAAGAAAAGTTAATGTCTGAATATTTTATAAAGCTAGTAAAATGTAATTGTTAGGAAATGTTAGAGTTGTAGATGTTTATGTAGTTAACTAAATGGAAATTTCCTGCAGTGGTTTTTCTTTCAATTAGTGATTGAGAGAATATTTAATTATGTCCTATGTCTAAACAAGTGATACACGAAAGATTGTTGTGTTAAATGTAAGTTTTGGTTTGGGTTTTATTTTAAAAGGATAAATCATGTTTGATTGATTGCTATGTGTTGAGAAGGTGACTTCTTAGTCCTTCTGGTTTCAAAATTATGGCCAAAGGGATGTCATAGTCACCAAGATTAATTTGGAGGTTGCCAAGGACTTGTTTTAAAGTGTTTTCAAGTCTGACCGAGAACTCTGACATTTAGAAATAAATAAGAAATAAGAAATGAATATTTAAAATCATGTTTTCTTTTCAGGATTGATTTTAAAGAAACTACTCCACACAGGAAACTCTTTGAAGGTACAATATAATTATATTTTACAATGACTTTCAAAAACCTGCCCCAACTTTCCTGCATCCACTTTTTCCTAAGGAATATTGAATTGTCTTCAGCTTTCTTAATTGAAGTGAATCAGTTAAACTATAGCAACATACTCAGTAAGTATGAAAGTTCACAATAGGTTGACCAGACTATTGAAAAATTATTGTTCTTTTGCCACTGCTTTGATTCATTCCGCAGAAATACTCTGTGGTCCCTAGAGGACAAAATTATTTACTCATTCAAGTTTTTTTAACTTATCTTACCATAGCTACTTTTAGACATTGAAGAAAGTAGGGAATCTGTATAAAAATATTTTTTTGTTTCCTTTATTATTGTTTTTATTGAGGTAACAATGGTTTACAGTGTTGTTTTGTCTTTGAAATATAGGATATTCCACTTTAGGTGTAGTTACCAAAATGCACACAATACCAAAACATCCACAGTCCACCACCCTAGTTCATTGTGTGCCCTCCCCACTTCTTTGCCTTTCTCCATTATACTTCCTATCTTGTAGCCTTGGTTCTGTAGTCAGCTTTCTAGTGTTTATTGTGAATTTGGCTTTATCTGACACTTTGTTTGATTTCTCTGTATTTCACATGGAAGTGAGTTCATCCTGTATTTGTCTTTCTCTTGATTTATTTTGCTTAGCAAAATCCCTTCCAGCTCCATGTTGCCGCAGATGGCATTTTTTGATAGTTGAGTAGTAGTCCATTGTGGATATATACCTGATCCACTTATCTATATTTGGACATCTAGGTTTTTTTCATAGCTTGGCTATTGTAAATAGCACTACAGTGAACATAAGGGTGCATGTTGCCCTTCAAATCAGTGTTCTTGTATTCTTCAGAGAGATACCAAGGAGTAGAATTGTTGGGTCATATGGTAGATCCATTTTTAATCTTTTGAGAAACCTCCATACTGTTTTTCATAGGGTTTGGAACAGTCTACATTCCAACCAACAGTCTAAGAGGGCTCTTGTTGTTTCTGGTCTTTTTGATATGGGCCATTCTCACAGGTGTGAGATGGCATCTCATTATTTTTTTGCTGTGCATTTCCCTGACAGTGAGTAGTGATAAGCATTTTTTCATAAGACTCTTGGCCATCTCTGTCTTCTTTGGCAAAGTACCTATTTAGCTCTGCTGGCTGTTTTTTGATTGGGTTGTTTCCTTTTTGTTGTAGAAGTTTCTTGTAGTTCTTCGATATCTGCCCCTTGATGTATGGTGTACAAATATTTTCTTCCATTTCGTAGGGTGTCTTTTTGTTTTAGTTACAGTTTCTTTCACTGTGCAGAATGTTTTCTTCTATGTATTTTATGGTTTCATACATTACTTCCAAGCCTTTTATCCATTTTGAGGTTTTTTTTTGTTTGTTTAGTGATCTGGTTTCATTCCATTACATAAGCTTGTCCATGTTTCCCATCACCATTTATTGAAGACTTTCCTTGCTCAAGTGTATATTCTTGGCTACTTTGTTGTAGATTAATTGTCTACATCAGTGTGGTTTATTTATTGGCACTCAAATCTTATGTTGGGTATCTCTGTCTGTGTGTGTGTGTGTGTTTGTGTTCCAGTACCATGCTATTTTGAAAACTGTAGCTTTGTAATATAGTTTGAAATCTGTACTTTTGACACTGCCATTTTTCCTCCTTTTTTTTTTTGGTCAGTATTGCTTTGATTATTTAATGTCTTGTGGTGCCATACAAATTTCAGTAATGTTTATTCTATTTCATTGACAAAATGCCATTTGAACTTTGAGAGGGATTGCCTTAAATCTGTATATTCCTTTGGGTAAGATTGCCATTTTGACAATATTTTTCCATTCCTTGAACAGGGAATATTTTTCTTTCTGTCTTCTATTTCTTTTAGTAATGTCTTTTCTCCATGATTTACTTTCTCAAAATTAACAGTGCAACTCTTCCACTTTTTAGAAGGTGGTGCTATATGAAAGGAAGAACTAATTTGTAGATGGGTCTTAAGTTAGTAGGGGGTATGGTCCTGGATGGGTCTATTGTTTCTGGGAATGCTTTGCCTTGGCTTGCACCTGAGTCAGTGTCAGTGCTCTCTGGGCCTCAGATCCATGTGTCTGCAGTTTGTTGACTGGGCTCTTTGGGCAATCCCAGGGTGTTCCAATGCAGCTTTTCTATATCTTCTATGTACTGTATCTACTTGTTCCTGGGGGAACTGGGTGGCTTGAGCCTTGACTTTCTGAGCTTTGTTTTCTTCATTGCAGGCCTGGTCTACTTGACTCCCCACAATACTTATGCCTCTTATCTCTGTGGTTGGTTTCATAGCACTTAGCTTTGCCTTACCCAAGCTCTAGTATGAACTCTGGTTTTTGCTCTGTTGGCCACCACTCCCTCCGCTCAGCTCACCTTTTGTTCCTTTGATTTGACATTCCTCTGCATCTCTTTGGTCTCACCCCATTGGTATTCATCCCTAGAATCATGAATTACTTTGGCATTTTCCCATTTTGTAGGATCCTCCAAGTTCAGAGCTGGAGTAAAGAGTTTATTCTCCCTGGAAGGAAATAGGGAATTTCTTCTGACACCATCTCTGGAAGCTCTTCTCCTCCTGTCTATTTTTTTGTCCTATTTCATTATTTCATTGTGGTATGGTAATAAAAGCTACCCAGTCCAAAGGCATCTTGCCATAGTAAGATAAAAGTCTCATATTGTAGGTATAGCATCAAGACCTGGGTATGCAGTATAAAGGAGTAAGACCCACCTTTATTCTTTCGTCTGACTAAACCACCAGGGTGGCAGAAATTGAATAACTTTGATTGACAGTGGCCCTTTAACAATGTTGTGGTAATTACCAAAGCTGCCTGTGGAGCTAGGTTAGTAAAGAACTCTCTGTTTTGCTTGTCAGTTTGAATTTTGCTTTATTTTATTCCCCCTGTCCTTGTCCTGGGAGAGAATTCATCCCTTGATTCAAATGTTTATTACTTTCTCTATATGGAGCACTGTTCTAGAATATAATAATAGGCTGAAATATCTGCTTTGCAGGTTAGAAGCAAATAATATGTAAATGAGATAATTTCAGAGAGTGATAAACTTTTTGTGATAAGATTTATTTTTACTACGGAGATTTTTAAAAAAAAATTTATGTATTTATGCATAAAAGAACTGAGGTGTAGGCCAGAGGTATGGGGGCAGTGAGAGGATTCACCAGACACAGAGTGGGGAGCAGAACAGGCAGATTGACTGAAGTACACTGCTGAGGGGAGCAGCGGGTGAGGCAGGAGAGGTCTGCTGCACCATGTGAGACTCTTCCTGGCCAGGATTGAACTTGTGTTGCAGTGCCTGCCGATAGCTTCACAGGCTAAGACTTAACCCCTTGTGCCACCAGGGAGTCCCTACTGTGGAGATTTTTATAGAATAAAAATTTCAAGAATAGTTAAGTAGTTAAGAAGCCAGGTATTTGCTTAAAACCCATTAATTTAGATTTATACAAATAGTGTTCCCTAATTGTTATGGATGTGATAGCCCTTTCTCTTCCTTTCCTCCTCTCCCTCCCTCTTCATTCTTCCTTTCCTTTGCAAATTGTCATTCTGTAATCATCAGCCAGAGGATTTTGGCTCTAGAAGGAAGAATATTTTTATTATGAATAAAAAAATACCTGTTTTCCATTTGATTTGATTTTAGATCAGGCGGGAAGGTGTTCGTCTTTTCTTATTATGGTTGCAAGCTCTTCAGAATAACTGTAGCAGAGAACAGCTCTGGATGTTTTCGTGTTTAATACCTGGATTTTCAGCACCGCAATCCGAATATGGACCTCGAACTTTAGATAATCTTATTAATCCTCCTCTCAATATTCAAGAAAGTAAGATTCATGATATCCATCAGTATTTTAAAATTATCTATGTAATTTGCTAATATGTCTATTTAAATGTATATTAAATGAGTAATCTGAGACTGTGTTTTAAAATGTAGATTTTATTTGGGTATGATGAGGTTAGTATATCAGAAGATGAATGCCATTTAAAAAAAAATTGTTTTCCACTCACAGTTTCCAAGAGACATGCCACACCAGAGAGTGTGCCACATGGGGAAAAGCCAGGGTCAGGGATAGGGAGGGTAGTGAAGGGGCTATGTATCATGGGCAACAACCCTTATGTCACCATAGTGACATAAGTCACTATAGTTAGGAGTATGTAGAGCATGGTGAAACTTGGTATTGGCTAATTTGAATACTTTACCCAGGCTCTGGGGCATAGCATTTGTCCCTAGTTATTTGGTCTATGGCCCTAGAGTGATTAGGTCTGGGGAGTAGTTCAATAGGCAGAGTAGTATAGATGTGGGCTCTTGATTGGTTGGTTTGCATACAACAGGTTCACTCCCAGACCAGTCATTTACTGTATCTAGGAATTAGCTAGCCCTGGGATGAACATTCTCTCCAGAACCAGCAAGGCCCTTGATGTTAAATCACATGGTTGATACAGGATATTTGACATTCATCTTTAATTTCTGTTTCTCATGTGTCACCTTTTATCCTTGAATTAAGTTAGATATACATTGAAGAACAAGTGTTTTTACTTTGTGCAGAGGGCTAAAAAATCCATGCCTGTGAACCTACTCGAATGATATTTACTGATAAAAAACATGGTTTGGAACCTGATTTATGTTCTGGTTCTGGTTGTGCTGCTTGGAAATACTTAAGAGAATTCAGTTGTTGTGGTTTTATTTTTCTTGTATTTGTTATGTATGTTTCTGAATATCTGAAAAGTAAAAGTTTTTTCTGTTATGAGTGATCTTTTGTAAATAAGAACTAAGATGCTAACTTTACTTTTTCAGGGAGGAATAGTACTTCATTCTTTGAATAAAGGGAATTATAGACTAGGTGTGATCCTGATCTAGAATAATCAGATTGTCCACTAAATGATTAATAAAATCATTATTATTAGTTCTCATATTATGGAATTTTCGTAATAGTTACTTTTAATGCAAATTTAAAAAATACAATGAGAAGTTCTTAAGTGAGATGTTATTCACTCTTATCCCCTGCATATCTCCCTATCCATCTCTGTGTCACATTTCCTTAGTGGTTAATGAAACATCAAATTATTGAAGTTATGGTTGTGATGGGCATCAGGATGACCTCAAATTTATTTCAAGATTCAGTTGTTTGAATGTTTTCAGTAATGTTCATTGTATATATATTTTATAGTTAAGTTTCACTTGGGTCACATTATTATATTGCTTGCTTTGTATTTATATTGAGCTTTGTCTTTTGCTAGCTCAAGTCACTATTGAGGAAATCACTCCTCTAGTCCCTCCACAATCAGGAGATAAAGGACAAGAAGATCTCACAAGCTATTTTTTGGAAGCACTTTTAAAATATTTAGTAATTCAGGTATGTGTTATCTTTCATATCACCTCCTTGCTCTCTTGTGAGGGTAGTTCATTTTGCCTTTCTTACCATTCTGTTTTAGTAGATATTTATTTTGCTAAAGGAATTTGAATATGTATGTTAGTGTTCTCCTGAAAAAAAATCAGAGGAATTAGAAACCTCTTAGAAAGGGAACTAGAGAGAGAAAAATTTAAGTGAATATTTTGAAAATATATGTTCTCATGTAAGCTAGTTGAATTTACCTTCTAATCTTTTCATTTATAATCAGCAGCTGTGGTAGTTTAAGTAAAAAAAAAAAAAACTATTTGATTTAGGTATCAGTATGCCAAGAAGTAGTAACTAGGGAGATGAGCTGAAGGTGGGGGTGAAGATGGGTTTAAGGTTCCACTTAAACCTGTTTGTACTTTTTAAATTTCTAGTACATATATTTTATTCTTTAGATATATGTGCATGTCCTGAGTGATTAAAAAAAAAAACTCTTCTATAAATATATTTTACCACTGTTCCGAACATATAAATTCATTATTTCTCAGAAACAAATGTATGTCATAAGGTTAATTGGGCCCTGAAAGAGATTGCCAGGGTTTGAATTTGAATTCCACATTGTACTGGTAGTGTGATGTTTGTTGAATTACATGCCCTTTCTGTGCTTAAAATAAGAGATTAAAAATAATGCCTTCCCCTTTGGCTTTTGAAACTTAAGTAATTAGTACAAAATGCTTAGAATTAAAAAGTGCAGGGCACATAGTAAAGGTTCTACTGTAGTTCATTTTATTACTGTCATTATTACTATCAGGTTTTTTTTAAAAAAACTTCATAGATTTTTTTAAAGTTTTCCTGATTTATTGAGATCTAATTGACATGCCATGTTTGAAATACAATTTGTTGAGTTTTATTTCACATATACCTGTAATACCGTCACTGCTATATAGATTATGAATATACCTATCACTGCTAAATGTTCTTTGATCCCTTCTTAATTTGTCCTTTTCCACCCCCAAACCCCTACCTCATCCCCAGGCAAACACTTATTTAGTTTTTGTCACTATAGTTTGTATTTTCCATATAAATGAAATCATGCGGTACATACATTTTTTTTGGTCTGGCTTTTTCCCCAGCCCAATTATGTTGAAAATCCTCCATATGTATACCAATAGTTTGATCCTTTTTTTTATAACATTCTACGAACAGTGGGTGGGACTTAAGTTGTTTTGCATCCTCACTGATAGTTGGCATGGTCAGTCTGTAATTTTAGCCATTCTAAAGGTAGTGTATAGTGGTATCTTATCATGGTTTTAATTTGCCTTTAACAGCTAATAATGTGTTGAATATCTTTTTGTTTGTCATCCATATATCTTCTTAGCTGGCTATTTTCTAAATTGGATTATTAGTCATCTTGAATTGTAAGATTTTAAAATGTATATTCTAGATAGAAGTCTTTAGTCAGATGTATGTTTTTTTCATATAATTTTTTTCCCAATGACTTGCCTTTGGAGTTTCAAGCAGACTTTTTCTTTTCCAAGTTTTATAACTTTAATCTTATGTTAAGGTCTGTGACCTATTTGAGCTCATTTTGGTATATTATATGAGCAGTCTTAAACTCTATCACCTGATTAAGGTAATGTCTGCTTGACTTTTACAGTGTAATTCTATTTTTCCCCCTGTTGTCTCTCTATAATCAGTATTTTGTAGGGAAGTACTTTGCTATTATTTCTTTCCTCATCAAAATTTTACCCATATGTTTTAGTATCCATTGAAGATTTTGACTGAATTAGTACTTTGGTGCATGTCAGCTGGTGCTTTTTAAAAATTGTTTTATTGAGCTATAATACATACACCATATAATTCATCTACTTTAAGTATACAGTTCAGTTTTTACAATTATATTCACAGGGTTGTACAACTATCACAATGTATTTTAAGAACATAAAAATCGTCATTAAGACACTCTCTGTCCATTAACAGTCAATTTCTTTGCCTCCCATCTCTCTTACCCCCAACCCTAGGTAAACAATTTCTTAGACGTTGTCCTCCATTCTCAGGCTTTGAGTCTACTGGGCTGTTATCTCAATGACACCCCTTCATAGATACCCTGATTCCTGTGCTCCTTCTCTTGTTACTTGTCACTGCTTTTACTTATCCCCCTCCCTCTCACACACATGATTTTTTATGACTTCTAGGCTGAGTTATTCAAGAAGGGACAAAGGGAGAAGAACACTAGTATCTTCGTCATTAGTAACACCATCTTTTTAGTCACCTTTGAGAGTTTTCCAGAGCACATTTTAACTTCTGAGATTTTTGAAATTTTTATATATATAATGCATTTTTCATGGTGTCAGGCCAGTTTTTAAAATTTGTCCTTTATATATTCACTTACTAAATACATGACAGTTCAGTGTGTTGCTCAAGTAACTTTTTAATAGCTAATAATGGTATTTAGCAGTTTCTGTCTCCCAGAATAATTCTAATTGTTTGTTTGTTTTTAATTAGGTAAAAAGTTTAGAATGGAAGAACAAAGAAAACCAAGAAAGAGGATTTTCATTTCTGTTTTCACATTTTAAGAAATATTACTTGCCTTATATATTTCCCAATATCTGCAAGGAGAACAGTTTGTATCATCCTGTACTTGGTAGGTAGTCTTTAGAGTTTTCTAAAAGATTGCACATGGGCTTTGCTGGTGGCACAGGGGTTAAAGACTCAGTGCTGTCAAGCTGTTGCCAGCCACTGCGACATGAGTTTGATCCCTGGCCAGGGAACTAACCCACATGGCGCAGCAGACCTCTCCTGCCTTGCCCACCGCTCCCCTCAGCAGTGTATTTCAGTAAGTTCTCCTGTTCTGCTCCCCATTCTGTCTCTGGCACATCCTCTCACCGCCTGTATCTCTGACCTACACCCCAGTTCTTGTATACAGAAAGAAAAAGAAAAGCTTTAAAAAAAGATTACACACAAGGATAAAACATACCTCAATGTAAACTTGGCATTTGTAACCTACATAAAACTGGTAACATTTGATACTTATATTAACTGGAGATATTATACCTTGATTCATACTGAAAGTAAATTTTTATTAATAGGATATTTTAATTGAAAGTGAAGAGGAGGGGCCTCCCTGGTGGCACAGCGGTTAAGCGCTGCACTGTGGAGCTGTCGGCAGCGGTGACACGAGTTCGACGCCCAGCCGGGGAGATTCCCACATGGCGTGGCAGACTTCTCCTGCCTTGCCCACTGCTCCCCTCAGCAGTGTATTTCCGTCACTCTGCCTGTTTCTGCTCCCCACTTTGTCTCTGGTGAATCCTCTCGCTGCCCCATGCCTCTGGCCTGTACCCCAGCATGATGCATAAATAAATAAATCTTAAAAAAAAAAATTGAAAAAGTTGTTTAAAAAAAAAAAAGCGAAGAGGGTTGGTATTTTTTTTTTAATTGTGGTAACATCAATTTACAACACTGTATATGACTTAGGAGAATAGGTTCACACCTCCTCAGATATGTGTCCCCAGACCCATCACCAAAGAACCCTTAGACCTTTATCCCTAGACCATTGGGCCCTCTCCCCTCTTTGTTCCACATCTACTGTCTCTCTAGTAGCCTCAGTTCTGTACTCCTATTTCTAGGGTTTGTTTTAGTTTACTTTTGTCACTTTCTTTGTTTTGTTTATAACCCACTTAGGAGTGAAATCATCTAATATTTGTCTTTTTCCTTCTGACTTATTTCACTTAGCAAAGTTCCTTCAGTTCATCCACACTGTTGCAGATAGCAAGAGTTCAGCTTTATTTTTGTAGCTGAGTACTATTCCATCGTGTGTGTGCATGTGTGTGTATACACACCTTTTTAATCTAGTCTTCTGTTGGGCACTTGGTTTGTTTCCATAACTTAGCTATTTATAATGTTGCAGTGAACATAGGGGTGCACATCCCCCTTCAAATTAGTGTTTCTCCATAGAATGGAAATGCTGGGTTATATGGTATTTTTATTTTTTAGACATACTTGTTTATTTTTTCACTGCATAGAATTTCTTCTTTCAGGTGCTGTCACGTTAGTTTTCCTACCACAAAAGTGCCTACAGTCCTCTACCACACCCAACACCCCCGTTCTGTATCCTCCTCATCTCCTTACCTCTTTCCCTCCCCACTTGAATGTCTTAGATCAGTAGTCTGCTTTAAAGGGTCAGTCTTACATATGGCGTATCTGTTTGATATTTTGAGGAACCTCCAAAGAGTGAAGAGATTTTTCAGAAACATATTTTCTGGATTTCATCCATTATATAAGTTAACCCTCTCGAAATAATTTGTTAATTATAAATTAAACTTTAATGTTTGGAATGATTCTTAAATTATATTACTGATATAAATTTTCTTTTTAAGGCTCCTCATGGGTTCAGTTTAGTTTGAATAATTATACTGTCATATATTTTAATCATGTCTTTTCCAATATTTAATGACTATTACAAAATAATAGTTGTAGACTTGAAACTAGAGATTTATGAACAAATCCTGGATTAGAAGCAGACCTCTACAATATGTAGCTAGAAAGCACTGGCAGCTGATATGGAAATGTCCTTTTTGCAGAAAGATGCACCTATTTTAAACTGCTAAATTTAGGCAACTAACAGGCTCAGACAAAACCACTAGGGCTTGTAGAAATGACTTTAGACTAGTCACAGTAGCAAACCTTTACCATTTGGAAATAATATTTCCCCTGAAAATACTTGCACTGTAAAAATCAAGGGAAAATTCTCATACTTTGTATAACTTCAAAACACGTCTCTCAGTTAAGGTTTAATTGAAGTGTGTTGTCGTTAATTTTAAATGATTCTGGAAGCTTCTGTTTTCTTATATAGGCTTCATTGAGCTTTTTAATGATATTTTTACAAAAAAACTTGTTTCTGTTTTTCATCCACAAACATATGATGCACTCTTTTAAGTTCCATCCTAGTATCTGGCAAATTATTTTAAAATGCCATATGAAATTGATTTCTAAACTCAGAATATCATGAGTATTTTTGCAAATGTTTAAAAACATAACTTTATCTCAGCATAAATCCTGTCTTGTTTTTGTTTTTTATTTTATGTAGATATTCCACAGATGAGACCAAAGCCACATTATGTCATGGTAAAAAAGGATGCTGAAACCAATGAAGCAATCTATTGTACAAAGGAGCCTTTCATTAAGGCTCGCGTTATTGTCATTCGTTGGCTGGTTTCTTTCTGGCTTGAACCAAAGCCACATACAGGACCTCATATTCCAGGAATGGAAGGGGAAGTCTTGCCAAAGAATATTCAGGTAATATACACATGGGGTAAGCCTGTTAAAATTAGGAATGACTTACGAGATTTAGTCTACTGATTCTAGTTGGCTTAGGTAGAGAATACATTTAAAACAAATCATGGACCTCCCTGGTGGCACAGCGGTTGAGCGCTGCGGAGCTGTCGGCAGTGCGTGATGTCCAGCCGGGAAGAATCCCACATGGTGGGGCAGACCTCTCCTGCCTCACCCGCTGCTCCCCTCAGCAGTGTATTTCTGATCTGCCTGTTCTGCTCCCCACTCTGTCTCTGGTGAACCTTCTCACCGCCCCACGCCTCTGGCCTGTACCCCAGCTTGTATGCAAAAATAAATAAATCTTTAAAAAACAAAAAACAAATCGTAATGATATTTTCTAATGTAAATATATTTTATAAATATAAATTTTAGCAATTATAGATTCAATAGTTTTCCTAATAAATACAACTGGGTGATACAGAAGAAATTTAGTCACATATAAATTTCAGCTTTTAACTTATTTCCGTATTTCATTTTCATTTTATACTACTGAAAATATCCTGAATTCTACAAGTAAAAATGTTCTGAATTGTACAAATAAATTCTTAAAATTGGGAACAATTTGCAATCAAATGGTTCTAGGATTTTATAGCTGTTTTTAAATTTTAGGCATTAACAGACTACGTATTTAAAGTCCTATCCCTTCTCTTTCCCCCATTTTTCATTCAGGACACCTAGTTTAAAAATGTGATAAAAACTTACACAGTTACGGAGTGGAGGAACTAATATGTAAAATTTTGTTACTGTTAATTTATTTCCCTCTTCCTTTTTTATCAGTGTGCATTATATATGTGTATATTGCAGTAGTTTTTTCTTTAATTTTTTTCTCTAAGTTCCTTAGTTTTAAAAATCTTACTACATGTGTGTTTTGTATGACTTCTTAAACATTTTAAAAATAAAGCAGAGGTGTAAAGTGTGTTTGTTAGCATTCACAACATTTGATTTATAGTTTCCTTAGCCTTCTATTTATGTGTAGCACTGTGTGGTGTGTTTTCACTAAAACTTTGATCCAAGGTCTCTGCAAAGAATTAAGTGTAGAAACACATTTTTGTCACATTACGTTTATTGAAGTAGTATAGGTTTATATCATTATGTCTGCTTTGGGGGTTATGGGTTTGAACCTCTACAACTGTATGTTTTCACATCCTGTCCATCAATGGTGCCCTAAAAATCCTCCACCATGTTCCATTAGGCTCTTCCCTTCACTTTTCCACCCTGCCCACTCGCTCTCTGGTTGCCTCAGTTTTGTAATGAGATGTTAAAGAGTTTATTATTGGTTTGGTTTTAATGACCCTTTGTTATGTTTCTCTATATTTCACTTTTAAGTGAGATCATCTGGTATTTGTCTTTCTCCTTCTCACTTACACTTAACTATATCCTCTCCAGTTCCATCCATGTTGTTGTAGATGGCAAGAGTTCATTCTTTTTTTATAGCTATAGTTCATTCTTTTTTTATATGTATGTGTGTGTGTTTGTGATTCACTCCTCTGTCCTTGGACACTTAGGCTGTTTCCATAACTTAGCTATTGTAAATAGGGCCACAGTCAACATAGAAGTATGTATATCCCTTCAAATTAATATTTTTGTATTTTTCTAATATCTTGAGGTAAGAGGTAAGGTTATTTATTTGAACATTCTCTTGTTTCTGGATGAAACTGAACTGTGTACACTTTTAGTACTGCTTTTCCTGTGTCTTATAGTTTCTGTTAGGTTGTTCTTCATTCATCTCCAGGTATTTTTAAATTTCGACTCTGATTTCATCATAAGTGTTCAGAGTGTGTTGTTCAATCTCTGTATATTGCAGGTTTTTCTTGCTTTCTTTTTATGGCTGATTTCTAACATGATCCCGTTGATCAGAGAAGATACTTGGTATGATTTCAATCTTCATGAACTTACTGGTATTTGTTTTGTGACCCATCATGTGATAGACATGTTCCTTGTGCACTTGAGAAGAATGTGTATTCAGCTTTTTTGGGGTGCAGTATCCTGTAATTGTCCATCAAGCCCAAATGATCTAATTCCTCATTTAAAGCTATCATTTTCTTGTTTGTTTCTGTCTGGTTATTCTTAAGTTTCCTTATGCATTTTGATGTTCCTTCATTTGATGCGCCTATATTGATGAGTATTATGTCTTCCTGTATTGATCCCCCTTAATCATTATATGTTGCCCAACTCTGTCTCGTTAACTTTTTTAGCTGGAAATCTATTTTATCCATTTTTAAGTATTGCCTTCCAAACCTTCCTTTGGGTTCCATTTGCTTATAGAATTGTTTTCTACCCCATTATTCTGAGCCTGTGTTTCTTTGGATCAGCATGTCTCCTTATCTTGGCACTCAGGGATCTCTTGGAGACAACAAAAAGTTGGTTTTTATTTTTTGATCCAGCTGGCCACTCTATTCCTTTGATGAAATCAGTCCATTTACATTTAGGAAATGTAAGTCCATTACATTATAAGGATTTGTTACTCTATTTTGTTTTTGTTTTTCTGGTTCTATCTAATCCCTTGGATTTTTGTTTTTTTGTTTTGTTTTTGCAGTGTGTTCTTTCTCTGACTTAAATAAGAAATCCCCTTTCAGTATTTCTTTTTGTAGGGGAATGCTGATGTTGGCAAAACCCTAAGCTTCTGTTTATCTGAGAAGACATTTGTTTCTCCTTTGTATCTGAAGGATAGTCTTGCAGTATATAATCTTGTTGACTGGCAGTTTTACTCATTGAGCATTTTTGAATTGTGATTCCATTCTCTCCTTGTCTGTAAGGTTTTATCCAAGAAGTCTCATGTCTTTTCATGAGACTCAGTCTTGCAAGTTTTGCTTTATCTATTATTTGCTTTTCTCCCTAGAAACCTTAAATATTTTTTCTTTTTCTTGAATTTTTGGACGTTTGTGATTATGTTTTGG
Organism: Scalopus aquaticus; assembly: GCA_004024925.1. NCBI lineage: Eukaryota > Metazoa > Chordata > Mammalia > Eulipotyphla > Talpidae > Scalopus > Scalopus aquaticus. The sequence goes on from PVIJ01015197.1 coordinate 37,238, forward strand.
TGTGGGTCTCATTGCCTTTAGATAACCAGGTGTTCTTTCAGCTTCATGAACTTGTATATTCATTTCCTTCCCTAGGTTTGTGGAATTATCCTCTGTTATTAGAATAACTAGAGGCTCTCTTCTCTCTTCCCCTTCTGGGATTCTTATCCTTATGTTGTCTTTTCTTTTCTTTTTTTTTTTTTAATTTTTTTTTATTATTTATGTC
>PVIJ01015198.1:0-15415 GCA_004024925.1 Scalopus aquaticus
GTCTTTGTCTGGTTTCGGTATTAGAGTAATATTTGCTTCATAGAATGTGTTTGGTAGTACTCCTTCCTTCTCGATTTTTTGAAAGAGTTTGTGTAATATAGGGACTATTTCGTTTTTGAATGTTTGGTAGAATTCATTTGTGAAACCATCTGGTCCTGGGCTTTTGTTTTTGGGGAGGTTTTTAATTACTGTTTCAATTAGTTCCTGCTTTTTAAATCTTCCATATTGGCTTGAAATATTTTCCTGTAGCCTTTTACTTTTAGTCTGTTTGTTCTTAAATCTGAAGTGAGATTCTTGCATGTGTAATATAAATGGGTCATGCTTTTTTATTCAAACTGTTGTGCTGTGTTTTCAATTAGTTTTGAGTGTATCTGTTGAGAAGTTTGGGTCTAATTAAGGTGACTTTGTATGTTGCATTCTTTTTTTTCCCTAGCTGCCTTAAGCATTCTTTTTAAAGATTTATTCATTTATGCATACAAGAACTAGGGTGTAGGCCAGAGGTGTGGGGTGGGGAGCAGAACAGGCAGATCCACTGAATTACACTGCTGAGGGGAGCAGAAGGTGAGACAGGAGAGGTCTGCTGCACCATGTGGGAAGCTCCCTGGCTGGGGATTGAGCTTGTGCTGCAGTGGCGGTGGACAGCTTCATAGCACTGAGACTTAACCGGTTGTGCTACCAGGGAGACCCTGCCTTAAACATTTTTTATTGTTAACTTTTGAGAATTTAACAGTAATGTGTCTTGTTAAAGGTTGTTTTGTTTTTAGATGTTGGGGTATCAGTTCTGCTTCAAGAAATCCGTGTTCAGTTCTTTCCTTAGCTTTGGGAAGTTCTCAGTTAATATTTTTTTTTTTGAGTATTGTCTGCTTCCATCTCACTTCCTCTTCTAGAACACTCATCTTTATGTTTCATGTTTTATTGGACTCTGATAATAAGGTTTCTTTATTTTTCTTAAATCTTCTGCTTGGGTGATTTGTATAGTTGTGTTTTCAGTTTCTAAAAATTCTCTCTTCAGCTTAAGACTTTTTAATATGCTTTCCATATTTATCCTCATTTCCTTCAGTCTCTCTTTTTCATATCTTCAATCTCTGTAGGGAAGAACTCATTTTGCTTCAGCATCACTTTCCTGAATTCTTGCCTGTGCGTATTTGATTGAACTTCAGGAACACTGAGTTTAAAAATATATATATGTTATTCTAAAATCTTTGTTTGTTAGGTCTGCAATTCTGTGTCTTTTATAAAGATTTAATCATTTCAGTTCTTGTCTTTCAGCTTTTCTTGTGTTTAGATGCTCCTTGTCTCCTAGTCATGTGCTTGGCCTTATTTGCTTTTACTAGCTGGGGCACTGTGGCTTTAATTCTGTTTCTCTTTTTGTTTTACATGTCAGCTGGTGATGGGGGAGGTAAAGACTCAGTCTTGGGGAAGAGGAAGGGTGGATTATTTCTGGCAGGGAGCTTTATACTACCTCTTAATCCCTTGGTCTCAAAGCAAACTGTTCACTGCTTCATAGAGCCTAAATTTCAGGGCCCTGCTTCCTTGACACTCTGCTATGTAGGATATGAGGTGCATTGCACAACATGTGTCTCTGTCTCTCTCTCTCGTTCTCTTTTTCCTCTATCAAAGTAACGCTTTTTGTCTGTCTTTTGTGGATTAATACTTTTGGCTTATATTTCCCAAGGATAAGTTAGCTGGCACTTCAAGGCTCCTGTGTATACTCAGTGACACATTTTTTTTTTTTTTATAAAGGGGAAAAGTTGCTAAATGTTTTTCATAAGTAAGTTGCAAAGTATTTATTGCCTATTTGGTAACAGATCAAGTGTTGAGGGGGGGAGTCCATGGCCTTTAGTAAAATATTCTGTGTCATTTATTGCTAATAATGGGCAATTTATTTTATTCTTTTTTAAAGATTTTCTTTATTTATGTATACAAGAACTGGGGTGTAGGCTAGAGGTGCCGGGAGAGAGAGAATTCACCAGAGACAGTGTGGGGAGCAGAACAGGCATATCTACTGAACTATACTGCTGAGGGGAGCAGCGGGCAAGAACGGAGAGGTCTGCTCATGGTGTGGGTTAGCTCCCTGGCTGGGAATCGAGCTCATACTCATGAGGCAGTGGCTGACAATAGCTTGATAGTGCTGAGACTTTAACTCTGCACCACTAGGGAGGCCCCAATAATGGCAATTTAAAGATCTTTCTTTAGTGCACTTACCAGAAAATTTCAAAAAAAGTTCTAAAATCCTTTAAAAAATAATCCTCTCAGAGTTAGTATTCAGAATGTTTTATCCAGTTAATGCTCATTCATTAATTTTTCTCATTCTGTTAATTTTTGTTTCTAAATGCAGTAAATTTAATAAGTTTTAGAAAAGTAGCAGCAGTTTTCTGGTGGGGAAAATTTTGATTTTAATTTTTGTTGATGTGATAAAAAATAAGTAGCCTTTTTTATATTTATCTTAGACTTCCACATAAAAGTTTTTTAGTGCATACAGATCAGAGGTTCTTCATATATTTTTAAAGGAATTTGAATGACAATAAGTTAAACATGTGGTTCATGTTAATTTCTTTCAGGAGAAGGAAGCCAGCACCCTTTTGGAGCCATGAATATTGTAAGAACTCCATCTGTTGCTCAGATTGGAATTTCAGTGGAATTATTGGATAGCCTGGTTCAGCAGACTCCTGTAGGCAGTGCTGCTGTATCCTCTGTTGACTCTTTCACTCAGGTAATGCAATGTACATTTAATTATAAAAAATTACAAAAATCATATTCTATACTTTGAAATGGTGTTAGAAAACATGTGAAAATGAAGGAAAACTTAAGTTTTTGGTTTCTAGGGATATTTTGTTTGCTTGCATTCTAGGTGTATCAGTACATGTAATTGTTTTGATAAGACTTTCGTGTTTATAGTTATAAAATAGCATAAAGTCATTTTTGAAAATGGATTTAAATATTAACTTTCCTTTTTCCCTCACTAGGCTGTGAGTATAGGTTGTGAACATGATAAACAAGATCTTTGTCCTTGCAGAACTTAAAGTGACTTAGTTCTATAAGTTTGACTTTTAACCTCTGTGTAGTAAAGACCTGAAAGGAAAAATGATCATGGTGGAGCTATAGCTTACTGCAAAGGCCTTGAAGTAGAAGTCTTATTTTTGAAGAATGACGTGAAGTTCCTTGAATAGAGTGAGCAAGGATGAGAGAAAACGAGTTGGGTATTATATTTGCAGGTTAAGCCATATGGGACTGCATTTACTTTCATAAAAACTTTGGCTTATATTCTGTTTGGAAGGGAAAAATGAGTATTTTGAATAGAAGAAAATATGTCTAGCATATTTTAAATTGGTCACTTCTGTATCTTTGGAGAGAAACTATAATGGGACAAAGATGGAAGAGGAAAGATCAGGAGACTATTGTGAAAATCTGGATGAGAGATAATGCCTTGAACTAGATGGTATGAAGAGGCAGAAGTGGGAGTGATGAGAGGTAGTTGATTTATGGAGATAATTTGAAGATAGACTTAACAGAGTTGTGTGGCATGGATCACATGTGAAATGTCAGACAAGGAGACATCAGTGGTGGCTCCAAGAATGTTGACTTGAAGAACTGGAACACAGGAATATTGTGAAAAGAATAGGTATGTGTTGGGAGTGGAATGAGGGGTTGTATTTTTTTTTTTAAGATTTTATTTATTTATGCATACAAGAACTGGGGTATAGGCCAGAGGTTTAGGGGGAGGGGAATAAGAGGATTCACCAGAGACAGAGTGGGGAGCAGAACAGGAGGATCTGCTGAAATACCCTGATGACGGGAGCAGCAGGTGAGACAGGAGAGGTCTGCTGCACCATGTGGATCAACTCCCTGGCTGGGGATCAAACTCAGGCCGCAGTGGCTGGCATAGTTTGATAGTGCTGAGACTTAACCCCTACGTGACAGGGAGGCCTCTGAAAGGTTGTATATTTGTTGTACTATGTTTGTGATGCTTGCTAGATATATAAGAAGAGAAGACAAGTTTAAGTTTTAAGAGAGATAAAAAGGTTAGAGATAAAAAAAATTGGGAGCCATCAATACAGAGATGGTATTTAAAGTTGTAGAGAGGTTGTTATTACTAGAGAAGTAATTGTAAATAGAAGAGTTGGCTAATGACTGAGGTTGGGACCATTTCTAACTTGAGTAAGTTTAGAGATGAAGAAATATAAAAGAAGAGGAGTAGCTAGAAAAAAGAAGAGGATACCCAAAAAGAGGTGTTTGGGAAGCAGCAAAGCAAAAACTGCTTTTTAAGAAGGAAGATGTAATCAGTAATATATTGCTAATGGTTCTAGTAAGATCAGAGTTATGAACTAACCATTTGATTTGGCAAGATAGAAATTATTATAGGCTGATGAGTTCAGAGAGGTGGAAAGCGAGTTTGGAGTGATTTTTAAGTGAATTTTTCCAGTTTTTAATGGAAATAGGAGAACATGTTTCACTGACACACTTTGAATGAAGCATTAAGAAAGACATTAGTGATGCAGAGGCGTGGAAAGAATTACTGAAGTGTTGCTGATGAGTAGGAAATGAACATGTATGGAGGTGTTCACTTTATATAGTCTAATGGACAGTATTCATAGTAGTGGGTAGGTGGGTCTAGATTCAGGAGCTTGGGAAATGTGAGAATTTGTTTCAGGCCTCTTGATTCTTTGTCTTTGCTTAGTGAAATAGGAAACACTGTCATCAGCTAAGATTGAGAGAAAGGAAGTATCGGAAATTTAAACAGAAAGTATTATTAAATAAGACCTCCTGGAGAGGAAGAGGGTGAATGAGACTAGGGAAACCTTATGGGTTTGCTGGGCAACACATTTTTGAAAATTATGACCAAGAACTTCAGGTAGACTTGTCACATTAATTAAGGGTGACAGAGTCTGGGCCTTGAAATTTTTTTCAGCAATTAAAAAAATAAACTGCTGTACTGAAAAAAACAAGGTATCCCTTATAAGTTGTATTAGAAAAACACATATTGTAGTGATTTTATTTCTGGAGAAAAGCAAGATGACTTTTTTACTCTTTATATATTTATATTCAAGCCATTTTAATCAAACATGTACTTTTTTATTATATATTTTATTATGAAATATTTTAAATATACTGAATAATACATTGGACAAATATTTAGTGTGTACCTACTATGTGTGTGGCATTTTCTAAGCACAAATAGATACAGATAGGTATGTAATAAAGCAACTGTTCTTATAGAGCTCTCTTTATCGTGGGCTAGATATTAAGATTTCCTTGTATCTTCTACTTAAATTTAGCTGTTAAATTTTGCCATGTTTCCTTCTCTTCCCTTTTCCTTCCAGGTAACTGCTCATTTAATTTTATATATCTTTCCTACTCTTATTTTAATATTTAAAAAATGTATATATATTCACACAATATGCATAGTTTTATTGTATATGTGTTTTAACATGTTTCTAATTTATTCTCAATACTCAAGTCATTTTAGTTTAGCTTTTTTTTTAAGTAACATTGTTATATAATATTATATGTGATTCAGTGACATAGGATCTCACATCCTCAGATGCATTTCTTTACACCACAGCCACCACCAAGGCACCCATAGTCTTCCAGGATAATCCATTATGTCCCCCTCCCCAATATGTTTTCCTATCTTCCTCTTGTAACCAGTATTCCACAGTCAGTTTTCTAGGGTTTGTTACTGGCTTAGTTTTATCTGATCTTTTGTTTCTCTATATTGCACATGTAATTGAAACCATTACTCCCATTACTTACTTCATTTAGCGTTATTCCTTCTACTTCCATCCATATTGTCACAAAAGATAGCAGTTCTTTTATTTTTTTCTTAAAACGTAGTAGTACTCCATTGTGTATATATACACCATTTTTTTCTAATCTACTCCTCTGTCCATAGGCAGTTAGGTTGTTTCCATAACTTGGCTATTGTAAATACTGCTGCAGTGATCATTGAAGTGCATATATTCTTTTGAATTAGTACTTTTGAGTTCTTTGGGTAGATACCTAAAAATGGACTTGCTGGATCCATATAATAGATCTGTTTTTACTATTTTGAGAATTCGTCATACTGTTTTCCATAGGGGCTAGACCAGTCTACATTCCCACCAACAGAGTAAAGAGTTCTTTTTTCTCCAAAACCTCACCAACATTTGTTGGTTTTGATCTTTTTGATATGGGCCTGTCTCACTGGTGTGAGATGGTATCTCATTGTGATTCTGATTTGCATTTCCCTGATAGTAAGTGATGATGTGCATTTTTTCATGTGCCTGTTGGCCATCTTTTTGTTGTCTTTAGAAAAGTGTCTGTTAGGTACTTCTCCCTATTTTTTAATTAGTTTCTTTACTTTTTGTGGTGTGGTAAGAATTTTTAGTAGATCTTTGTCAGATATATGATGTGTATATTTCTCCCATTGAATTGGGTGTCTTTTTGTTTTAATGGTAGTTCCTTTTATAGTGCAGAAAAATTTCAATTTGGTGTAGTCCCATTTGTTTATATTTACTTTATTTATCTTGCTGTTGAAGACAAATCCCTAAAGACATCTTTGAAGCCAGTATCTTGGAGTGTTTTGCCTATGTTTTCCTTAGTGTATTTAATAACTTTTGGTTTTATATCCATGTCTTTAATCCATTTTGAGTTAGTTTATGTGTAAGGTGTGAGGTGGTGATCTAGTTTCATTCTTTTGCATATGTCTGTCCAGTTTCACCAACCATACCCCCAACCATACCCAAGGAGAAATGACTCTCCTTTATCCAGTGTATACTTTTGCCAGGGATTAACTCTCCATAGATATGTAGGTTTATTTTGGGCCTCTCACTTCTTTACCATTGTCTGTGTGTCTGGTTTTTTCCTCCAGTTTTGATTACTATACCTTTGTACTATAGTTCAGACTATCATCCAGGAGAATGATGTTACCACTTTTTCTCAAACTTTATTTTGACTTGGGGTATTTTGTGGTTTCATATGAATTTCAGTAATGTTCCATTTCTTTGAAGAATGCTATTGAACCTTGATAGAGATTGTTTTAAATCTTTTGTTGCTTTGGGTAAGATGGCCATTTTAACAATGTTATTTTTTCTAATTCATGAGCAGAGAACATATCTTTCCATTTCTTTGTGTGTTCTATTTCTTGTAGTAGTGTCTTATAGTTTTTATCGTATAGGTCCTTCACCTCCTTTGTTTAGTATACTCCTATATAACTCTTTTTGTTACGATTGTGAATGGGATTGTTTTCTTTATTTTTTTCTCTTCTAGCTTAGGTTTTCCTATGTGTTATCATGTCTTCAGAAAACTATGATTTTACTTCTTTTCCAGTTTGGATTAGTTTTACATCTTTCTCTTGCTTGATTGCTCTAGGTAGGACTTTCAATACTATGTTGAATAATAGCGATTAAAGTAGACATCTTGTACCATATCTCATAGGAAAAAGATTCAGTCTTTCACGATTGAATGTGATATTGTTTGTTTGTTTGTGATAAATGTCTTTATTATGGTGAGGAATGTTATATTTACCCCTAGCTTGTTGACAGTTTTCATAAGTGGATGATGAATCTTATCAAATACTTTCTTCTCAACTATTGACATTAGCATATGGTTTTTATCTTTCCTTTTGTTGATGTGGTAAATTACATTGATTGATTTAAGGTGATAGACCTATCCTGTGTCCCTGTAATAACCCCACAAAGTCATGATCTGTGATATTTTTGACATTTTGTTGAATTCGCTCTGCTAAGAATTTATTGAGACTTTTTGCATTTATATTCATGAGGGTTATTGACTTGTAATTTTTTTGGTGTGATGTCAAGACAATATTAAAGCATTTTTCATAAAAGTAACTAGTTTGTATTAGCATTTTTCTAGGTATTTTACAAACTTTGTTTCTATTTTTAATTTGATCTTTTTAAAGTTATATTTAAATATTGACTTTCTACCCTTGATATTAATCATTTAGTTAGTTATTATACTGAATTTTGGTATTAGTTCAGGTACCTTGACAGTGATTCTCTTGGATTAAATTTCCATATTATTTACCAACAAATAAAACTCTTAGTAAAATGTTTCTTTTTGTGTAGAAAACACACAGTACAATCCTTGAAGACTAGTTTTATATTCTGAGAAAGTGATGTTGGGAAGATTAGTTTTGAGTGACTTGAAGGCAATATTATCTTTAATAGTTCCTTTAGTTTTGGGTTTAGTGCTCAAACCCATTTGAGTCTCAGTTTACATCCACCAAAGAAGCTTGGAAAGTCTTACTGGATTTCTTCATTTGAGGCTCAATGAGAAGAAACAGCCCAGGAAATAGAGGATGTGGAATAATGCTACTTTTCTCTTTATAATTGATGGCAAGTAACAAGTTGCTCCTTTATTATATTAATTCTTTTTCCTTTTATCAAGAAAAATATTTCTTAGAAATGGTTACTATTTTAAATGAGAAAATAGGTTGATTTGAGGAAAGTGGCATAGTGATTCAGAGATAGAGTTAGTTGCTGTTATTTTGAAGGAAAATATTTTTTTTCTCCAAAAACAAGTGATAGGGACTTAAAATATTTAATAGTCATAGAAATTCTTTGAGATATACAATATTAAATACAGATTGTTAGGAGTTTATGCCACAGTGTCATTTTATGATTTCCTTTAACTTTCATCATTAGACTATCTTAGAATTCACAGTCCTCAAAACCTTAGTTAGGACCTCCCTGGTGGTGCAGCGGTTAGGTGCTGTGTGCACTGTGGAGCAGTGACCTCATTATGACACCTGGCAGGGGGGAGTCCCACATGGCGCTGCAGACCTCTCCTGCCTCGCCCACTGCTCCCCTCAGCAGTGTGTTTCCCGATCTGCCTGTTCTGCCCCCCACTCTGTGTCTGGTAAACCATCTCGCCACCCCACACCCCTGGTCTATACCCCAACTTGGATGCATAAATAAATGAATCTTTAAAAAAAAAAACACCTTAGTTAATGCAGGAACATTTTTTAATTTTATTTTCTTATATCATTGTTCTCCCTTCAGGTGTAGTCCCTGTAATTCTACCACCACCAGAGCACCCATGCACCATCACCGTATTCCCTTCCTCCACTCTTTAGCGCTTCCCTCTTGTCTTTTGACATCTCTCCCCCTTGCTGTTTGCTTCAAATCTATGGTCAGCTTGCAAGTGGTATCGTTTTCCTATGCAGGAACATTTTAAATTAAATATGTTAAGGCCTAAACGGAGTGTTTAGTTTAATCCATTAATTATTCATTATTGACTTTTCAGTTCACACAAAAGATGCTGGACAACTTCTACAATTTTGCTTCATCATTTGCTGTTTCTCAGGCTCAGATGACACCAAGTCCATCTGAAATGTTCATTCCGGCAAATGTGGTTCTGAAATGGTATGGAACATTTTGTATTTGTAATATTAATACTTCTTAATATTAATACTTCTTAACTATATATATATATATATATATTTCTTACCTGTGGAGATTTATTTTTTTAACATTTAAACATATTATTTTATTGCTGACATCAGCATGCATTAACATTTGCATTCCATTAAAAAAGTTCATACTGTAGATAAGCGTTTAGACCAGGAATGGTTTTTCCTGTAAATATTCTGTTGCATCATAGCTATTTTAAGTTTATAAAGAAAGGAAAATAAAAACTATCTGTATTTTAGGACTATAATTAAGGACTGTAAATTTTTTATATATTTATTATATATTTAAGTACTTTATAGGAGTTTTTGAAATAGCAGTCAAAGCTTTTTTCATAAATTTAGAAAGTCTTGATCTAAATTTAACATATATAAGGCATCAGAGTATTTTTCGTTATGTGTGAATTACTAATAAATCTGGGGGCCTCCCTGGTGGCTCAGCAGGTTAAGCACAGTGCTGTGGAACTGTCGGCAACTGCTGCACAAGTTCGATGCCTGACCTGGGAATTCCCACATGGCACAACAGACCTCTCCTGCCTCGCCCACTGCTCCCCTCAGCAGTATATTTCGGTTGATATGCCTGTTCTGCTCCCCTCCCTGTCTATGGTGAATCCTCTCACTGCCCCACAACTCTGGCCTGCACCCCAGCTTGTATGCAAAAATAACTAAATCTTAAAAAAAAAAATCTGTTCCCCCAGATTTCTCATGTTTATGCTTCTGGCTTTTAATGTCTAGTTGTAGGATATACATAGAACTTATTGAGAAATGGTATCATGGTATAGCAGGGATGTAATGTTTTAGGTTTGAACTTTGTTACACTGTACTATATGACCTTGAGCAAGTTACTGTCATCTACTCATCTATGAAATGAGAAAAGCGGAGTTAGATTTGATTTTTTCCGTAGGTTTCTTCTAGCTCTCAGATTTGCAGAAAATAAATGATAAATTTATTAGGATTTGTGCTCTTTAATGCAAGCCAGTCGTACTTAAATCACTTTTTTTGCTATCTTTTTTTATAAGTATAAACTCCCATATTAACTTTTTTGTTTTTTTGGAAATTTTTATCATAGCTTTTTATATGTGATATGTAAAGTGCTTGTTTTGATGTCATTTGGCATGTTATGAAAGATGCTATTTTAATTTTCTTATAAATGTTTTTTTCTTTTGTAGGTATGAAAACTTTCAAAGACGACTAGCACAGAACCCTCTCTTTTGGAAAACATAATTTGAATAAAATAATTTTTAATGGATTCTGAAATTTGTCATGTTTCGAAGATAAATGACTCCATCTAAAAAAGTACAAAGTCAAATGGATCATGAAGCTTAAGTTTAAGCCTAAGTTTAAAAATTAAAATCTTTATGAAAAATTAAAAATATTGAATAATGAAAGTATGTTCCTTATTAGTGAGTGACTTTTTCCTCCCTTAAGCATAAGGTATTATACAGAAGCATAGTATTTTGTTTTGGATATGATTCACTTTTTACTTAAAATAGAGCATTATAGAGCATTTTCACAGTAATAGTATGCCAAGTACCATTGCATTTATATAAAGTATTTGATTAATTTTACATTGGTTTACTAGAGTAGGTAACTTAAAATCAAGCATGTCAAAATTGGGGGTACCTTTTGAAAAATATACCAAATATGCATTTTTATGTACGGATACAACTATTTTCTGTTAGTATTTCTTAAGGTTACAAGTTTTTTCAATAAACACAGTTTGGCTGTCAGTTTTTATATCTCCAAATATATGCATTTAAATTTGTTCAATACACTTGCTATGATTAATACTGATGAGGTTTTGTGTAATACTGATAGGACTGCTAGGCATGAGTGTATAGAATATAGGATTCATTAACTTTGTGTATGAAGATAAAGCCATTATGTGTTACTCATGGGAACCTTTTGACTTAAGTTTACTGGTGACACTCATTGACCGAAAACCACTAGGATTTCACCTGTAATCAAAACTAGGCTTGTTAGTTGCTGGAGCATACACCAGAGTAACCAAGGAGTATCTCCAAATGAAGGGTATATATAGAGGCATGGAGTTTTGGGTTACACTGATGATCCAAATCCAGGGATTGATGAAATTTGGAAACTAGATTGTTGCTGATATAGTCACTGTCTTTAGAGCATGTGAATCTATCAGAATTATTGTTGATTCAGTTTGTGGTCTTGAAACAGACATCAAATTGAACTAGTTTAAATATACATAATTTTTTGCACTGTCAAAGTTTTGTAGGCTTATGACTTTTGCAAATTGTGGTTTCTCTTTTAATTCTCAGTTCTCTTCTGGTCTCCAGTTTAAATTGAAGTTTAAGTTACTTGTGGTGTGATCAAAACCTGGGTTTTGTTATTTAATGGGTTATTATTGTGTATAAGATTTTTTTTAGTATGTATCATACTAAATCATTGTTTTTTATTTTATTTTTGGAAAAATAGATGCACCAACTATTCAACTGTAGTCAAAAGCCTCAGGTCTTCAATCATTAGTAATAATTGATCATTGTTGAATTATGTTACATGAGAGTCACAACAACATTTAAGATTCTGGACAGAAAACATCAACTAACTATAATAAGATAACTAGAATCAGAATAAGTAAAATGGTTATTCTTATACTAGAATATGAAGAACCTAATATCTAAACCAAGCAACAAAAGTAGACCAGCTGGGTCTATTCTAGAGTAGAGTCAAACAACCTTTTGCTTTTAACTAAAAAGACTGTTCTATCTGTCCAGTGATTTTTATTGAGGTACAACAAGAAGCATTAACTAAATACAGACTGCCCTTGGGCTTGACACAAGAGTTATAAAAGATTCTGTAATTGTCCATGACAGTCTTGGGGAGGGAATTAATTTATTTTTCTTTGCATTTTTCTTTATTGAGCTAACATTGGTTTACAGCACTATATATGATTTGGGGGGATAGTTTCGTACCCTCTCACATGTATGTTAATACAACACTCCTACCATATAAAGCACTCATAGTCCTTTACCTTAGATCATTGGGCCTGCCTTCTTCCCATAATAATACTCTCCCCCTCTAGCACTCTTAATTTTGCAGTCATATTTCTAGGGTTTATTTTGGTTTAGTTTTATCAGTTCCTTTGTTTTATCTTTCTCTATATTCCACATATGAATAAAACCATGTTTATCTTTCTCCTTCTGACTTATTTCAGGTAGCCTTATCTTATCCCTTTCAGTTTCATCTGTGTTGTCACAAATGACAAGAGTTTATCTTTTTATATAGCTAAGTAGTATTCCATTGTGTTTATATAACACAGATTCTTAATCCACTGCTTTTAGGCATTTAGGTTGATGCTGCAACTTAGCTGTTGTAAAAAGTACTACAGTGAACATAGGAGTGCATATATACCTTTGAATTGGTGATTTTATATTCTTTGGATAGGTAACTGAGTAGAATTGCTGGATTTATGGTATATCTGTTTTTAAAATAACCTCCATACTATTTTCCATAGGGGCTGAGCCAGTCTACATTCCCACCAGTAGTGTACAGGATTCTTTATTCTGTACATTCTCAGTAGTATTTGTTGTTTCCATTTTTTGTTTGTTTTTGATGTGGGCCATTCTCAGGGGCGTGCAGTGGTATCTTAGGGGGTTTTTGATGCATTTCTCTGATAACAAGCGACACTGGGAATTTTTTTTATGTGCTTTTAGGTCATATGTTTTTTATTTTCCTTGCCATTAGAATTGAGTTTCCAAAGACATCACTGAAGCCAGTGTCCTGCAGTGTATTGTCTTTTTTTGTTTTGTTTTGTTTTGTTTTGTTTTTGTATTTTATGGATTCTGGTCTTACATCAAGCCTTTAATCCATTTTGACTTAATTTTTGTGTATGAGTGGTCTAGTTTCATTTTCCTGTATATTGCTGACCAGTTTTCCCAACACCACTTGTTGAAGAGACTTTTGTTTCTCCATTGTATACTCTTGGATTCTTTGCCATGAGTTAACTCTCCATAGATATACAGGTTTATTTCTGGGCTTTCAATTCTGTTTCATTGGCTTGTGTGTCTGTATTTATTCTAGTACCATACTGTTTTGATTACTATGGCCTTGTAATATAGTTTAAAGTCTGGGCCTGTGATACCTCCATTCTCCTTGTCTCTCAAAATCGCTTTGGCTATTCAGGTTCTATATAAAGTCCAGTAATTTTTGTCCTGTTTCTTTGAAGAACTCCATTGGAATTTAAATAGGGATTACACTGAATCTGTAAATTGCTCAAGTATGATGAACTTTTTTTAAATTTGGGGGTTACATATTTTGCTCTTCTGTATGTGCACATGTTCCACTTAGCCTCCACTGAATCACCTGTGCCCATACCCTCTGCCTTCTTCCCTCACCCCCTAGTCCCTCCCTACTGTTCTTTCTAGTAACTGTTATATTCTGTCACTGAATTCAGATTTACTCCTACTATACTTTGCCTGGATTTTTTGACTTTTGGGTTTTTTGTTTTTTTTTTTTTGTCATTTTTGTTCCTCAGATGAGTGATACCATCCAGTATCTGCCTTTCACTCTTACTTAATCACCTCAAGGTCTATCCATTTTGTTCCATCTGGCACTGCTTCATCTTTTGTCACAGCTGTGTAGTACTCCATTGAGTATATACTCCGTAATTTCTTTATCTGTTTGTCTATTGAAGAGCACTTTGTTTGTTCCATGACTTTGCAATTGTGGACGGAGCTGCTATGTACATAGGCATAGATAAATCTTTTAGAGTCTTCATTTTTGGATCAATACTTAGTAGTGATATTGCTGGATCATATGGCATTTCCAATTTTTTTTTTTTTAATCTCCATGCTGTTTTCCACAGGGTCTACAACAATTTGCATGTCCACCAATAGTGGATGAGAATTTCTCTTTCACTGCAACCTCATGAACATTTGTTAATCCCATACTTTTTTATATGGACCATTTTCACAGGGGTGAGGAGGTATCTCAGTGTGGTTTTGATTTGCATTTCCTTTATAATAAGCGATGTTGAACAGTCAGGAAGACATTAGAATGTCTTCCTTAGAAAGTGTCTATTTAGGTCATTTGCACATTTTTTTTCTGTTTTCTTTTTGTTGTTGTTTCATTAAGCTTTAAAATTTTCTTACTTGATTGTTCATTTTTGTACAGATTTGGTTACTCCCTTCAGGTGTAGTCCCCATAAATCTCCCACTACCTTATCACCCATTAACTGTCAACACCAGTTGATCTACCCTTCCTTGTTTTGAGCCCTCTCCTCTCCTTCCCCTTCTGTATGCCTCAGATCTATAGTTTGCCTGCAAATTTTACCTCTTTTTTTTTTTTTACATTTTGTTCTGCTTCCCTATATTCTTCCTACAAGTGATACCATCTGATATTTTTCTTTTTCCTTCTAACTTACTTCACTAACATAATCCTTTCCAGTTCCATCCATGTTTCTGTGAATAACGTGAGTTTGTCTTTTGTGGTTACTAAGTAGTATTCCATTGTGTATATATACCACATCTTCTTGATCCATTCACTTGTTTTGGGCATTTAGGTTGTTTCCATATCTTAGTATTGTAAATAGTGCTGCAATAAACATAGGAGTGCAGGTATTCTTTCATATTAATGTATTTATGTCCTTTGGGTAGATTGCTAGGAGTAGAATCACTGGGTAATACGGTAAATCCATTTTTAGTAGTTTGAGGAAACCACACAGCTTTCCATAGTGATTGGACCATTTTGCATTCCCACCATCAGTGTAAGAGGGTTCCTTTTTTTAACCACATGCTCCTCAACATTTATTGTTGACAGCTTTTTTAATATGGACCACTCTAACCAGCTTGAGGTGGTATCTCATTGTGGATTTGATTTGCATTTCCATGATTGTAAGTGATGTTGAGCATTGTTTTCATATGTCTGTTAGCCATTTGCATTTTCTCTTTGGAGAAGTGTTTTTTAGCTCTTCTGCCCATTTTTTGACTGGGTTATTTGCTTTGTTTTTGTTGAGTTGTGTTAGCTCTTTGTAGGCTC
>PVIJ01015198.1:15515-37506 GCA_004024925.1 Scalopus aquaticus
TTTTTTTTTTTTTTTTTTTTTTTTTTTTTTTTTTTTTTTTTTTTTTTTTTTTTTTTTTTTTTTTTTTTTTTTTTTTTTTTTTTTTTTTTTTTTTTTTTTTTTTTTTTTTTTTTTTTTTTTTTTTTTGGTTAGTGTCTCCTTTGCTGTGCAGAAGCTTTTTAGTTTGATGTAGTCCAGGCTGTTTATCTTTTCCTTCATTTTCTTTGCTTCTGGGGATGATTCCTCAAAGATATTTCTGAGATATATGTCATGGAGTGTTTTGCCAATGTTTTCTTCTATATATTTTATGGTGGCAGGTCTTACATTCAAGTCTTTTACCCATTTGGAGTTGGTTTTTGTGTATGGTGTGAAGTAGTAGTCTAGTTTCATTCTTTTGCACGTGTAGTCCAATTTTCCCAGCACCATTTATTAAGGAGGCTTTCCTTGTTCTAGTGCTTTTTCTTTGTTCCTTTGTCCTAGATTAGTTGACCATTATGTGTGGCTTTATTTCTGGGTTTACAGTTACATTCTGTCAGTCTCTCTCTCTTTTTGATCTAGTACCATTCTGTTTTAATTATTACAGTTTTGTAGTATAGTTTGAAGTCTGGGCATGTAATGCTTTGGCTAGTCAAAGTTTTCTGTGGTTCCATATGAATTTCAGCAGTATTTGTTCTATATCTTTGAAGAATACTGTTGAGAGTTTTAATGGAATTGCATCAAATCTGTAAATTGCTTTTGGTAGGATGGCCATTTTGATAATGTTAATTCTTCTGATACATGAGCAGGGAATGCCTTTCTATTCATTTGTGTTTTCTGTTTCTTTTATCATTGTTTTGTAATTTCCTTTGTACTGATCTTTCTCCACCTTTGTTAGGTTTATTCCCAGGTATTTATTTTTTTCTGGTACAATTGTGAATGGGATGGTTTTCTTAATTTCCTTTTGTTCAAATGGATTGTTTTCATGTAAGAAACATTTGCCCATTTTCTGATTGGGTTTTTGTTTCTTTGTTTTTGGATTGTATAAGAATTTTGTGAATTTTGAAGATTAGTCCCTTGTCAGATGTGTGGTATACAAATATTTTCCCCATTCTGTAGGTTGCCTTTTTTTGGGTGGTAGTTGCTTTTGAACAGAAAGTTTTTTAAGATTGATGTAGTCCTACTTGTTTATTTTTGCTCTTGGTTCCCTTTTAGAGTTTAGTCCCCAAATACTGTAGTAGATGTCTTGTAGTGTGTTTCTTGTATTTTCTTTCATATAATTTATAGGATAGTACTTTCTTTTTTTTTTTTTAAAGATTTACTTATTTTTGCATACAAGCTGGGGTGCAGGTCAGAGGTGCAGGACAGTGAGAGGGTTCACCAGAGACAGAGTGGAGAACAGAACAGGCAGATCGACCAAAATACATTGCTGAGGGGAGCAGCAGGTGAGGCAGGAGAGGTCTGCTGCACCATGTGGGAATCTCCCCTGCTGGGCATTGAACTCTTGTGCAGCCGCCCCCAGCTCCACAGTGCTGTGCTTAACCCATTTTGCCACCAGGGAGGCCCCAGTATTGGTTCTTATGTACAGATCTGTAATCCATTTTGTATTAATTTTTGTGTATGGAGTTAAGGATGGGTTTTCTTTTTTCCCCCCAAGTGGTTATCAATATTTCCCAACATTTATTAAAGAAGCTGTCATTTTTCCACTGTAAGACCATGGCTGCTGTGTGAGAGACTAACTTCACATTTATGTGGGTTTATTTTTGGGCTTTCAATTCTGTTCCACATGTCTGAGTTTCTGTTCCAGTACCATACTGTTTTGATTACTTTTGCTGTGTAATATTGTTGGAAATCAGGAAGTGTGATGCTTTTATATATTTTTATTTTCTCTCAGGGTTGTTTTAGCTATTCAGGGCCTTTTGTGGTTCCAAATAAATTTGATAACTGTTCTGTTTTCTTGCAAAAACTCATTGGTATTTTGATAGGTATTGCATTGATTCTGTAAATTTTTTTGGGTGTGTGGACATTTTAATAATGTTAATTCTTCTAATTCATGAGCACAAGATAGCTTTCCATTTCTTTGTGTCTTCTTTTACTTCTTTTAACAGATTTTTATCGTTTTCAATGTACAGTTACTTCATCTCCTTTGTTCAGTTTACTTCCAGGTATTTAATTCTTTTTGGCATGATTGTAAATGGGATTGTATTCCTTATTTCCCTTCTGACAACATTGTTTGACTATAGAAATGCAGCAGATTTTTGCGTATTGATTTTGTATCTTGCCACTTAACTGTAATTCATATTTTTTATTTCGAGAAGTTTATAATTAGAGTCCTTTGGTTTTTCTAAGTATATGTCATCAGCAAATAGTGATACTTTCATTTGTTTTCCAATTTGAATTCCTTTTATGTTCTTTTGTCTAAATGCTTTGGTTAGCACTTCCTATTCTATATTGCATAACAGTGGTGATAGTGCATATCCCTTTCCTATTTCTGAAGTTAGTGGACATACTTGCAGCCTTTTAACCATTGAATATGATGTTGGCTGTGGATTTGTCGTATGTGGCTTTTATGTTTAGCTGTTCCATTTTTAACCTTGTTTTTATCATAAATAGCTGTTGAATCTTTTGAATACTTTTTAAGCATCTATTCAGATAATCACAACTGGTTTTAAACTTCCTTTTTGTTGCTCTAATGAATGACATTGATTGATTTACATATGTTGAACCAGCCTTGCATCCCTGAGAGGAAGCCTACATGATCATGGTGGATGATTCTCTTAATAGGTTGCTGTAATCAGTTTGTTAGATTTTTCTGAGAACTTTTGCATCGATGTTTATCAGAGAAGTTGGTATATAATTTTCTTTCCATCCTGTCTTTGGTTTTTGGATCATAGTAATGTTGGCCTCACAGAATAAATTGGGGAGTTTTCCTTCCTCTTCAGTTGTTTTGAAGAATTCGAGTAGGGTAGGTATTGAATCTTCTTTGAAGCTTTGTTAGTACTGGAGAAGTATTTGGTCCTGGAGTGATCTCAGGAAGACTTTTCATTACTTTTTCAATTTTAGTATTTATGATTGGACTGTTTAAGCTGTGCATTTCATCCTTGTTCAATATTGGGATATTGGATGAGTAAAAATACTCCCATTTTTTATGCATTGTCCTCTTTGTTTGCATAGGTACTTTTGTAATAGATTTTATGATCCAATGTATTTCTGCCTTCTATTTTGTAATAAGCCTCTTTGATTTCTGATTTCTGTTAATTTGAATTTTCTCTTTTTTTCATAAGCATGGCTAATGTCAATTTTGTTTCTTTTTTCAAGGAACCAATTCTTTGTTTCACTGATATTTGGGGCTTTTTTCTATTTCATTTATTTCTGCTAATTTTTATTATTTCTTTCCTTCTCTGGTTTTTGGATGCTTTCGTTCTTTTTCTAGTTCCTTCAGCTGCAGTTATATAGTTTGAAATTTTTCTTGTTTTTTTTTTTTCATGTGAGTCTATGTTGCTATAAACTTCCCACGTAATCTGCTTTTTAGCATCCCATAGCATCTCTTTATTTTGTCTCTATTTTCATTAGTTCCTAGATACTTTCTGATCTCTTCTTTGATTTATTTATTGATCGAGGAGTTGTTCAGTAGCATTTTGTTTAGTCTCCACATGTTTTGATTTGTTCCAGGATCCTTTGTGGTAAATTTCTAGCTTATAGCATAGTTGTCTATGAAGATGCTTGATCTAATTTCTATTTTCATGTATTTTCTGAGACATGTTTTCTATCCCAGTATATTATCTGTCTTATATGCTCTTGAGAATGTTCCATGTGCACTGGGGAAAACATACTCACTTTCTTTGGGATGGTAAGCTCTATAAATGGCCAATAGATCCATTTGTTTAACACTCATTTAAGTCCTCTATTTCTTTGTTAGTTTTCTGTCTGGATGATTCATCCCTTTCTTTCAGTTGTGTTGAAGTCTCCAACTATTGCTGTGTTTTTGTCAATATGTTGTTTTAGATTTGCTAATAATTTCTTTATGTAAGTAGGTGTTCCTCTGTTGGGTGCACAAATATTAATAGTTTTTTATATCTTGTTGGTAAATTGTTCCCTTGACCATAATTATCATCTTTGTCCCTGATTACCTTTTTTAATTGAAATTCTAGTTTATCTGATGAGAATTTCAGTTTCTGCTTTACTCCTGGAGTTACTAGCCTCTGTGACCTTGTTCCCTTTTTTTAATTTAAGATTGATTGATTGATTGATTGATTGCATAGAAGAACTGCAGTGTAGGCCAGAGGTGTAGGGAGTGAGAGGATTCACCAGAGACAGAGTGAGGAGCAAAACAGGTGGATTTACTGAAATACACTGCTAAGTGGAGCAGCTGGAGAGACAGGAGAGGTCTGCTGTGCCATATGTGGGTTAGCTCCCTGGTAGGCGATCAAACTCAGGTCCTATCGGTGGTAGCACTGAGACTTAATCCCTAAACCATTAGGGAGGCACCCTATATGACCTTGGTCTAACCTGTTATTTTAGTTTAGCCTAACCTATTAATTTAGTTTGTTTTTGTCTTTCAGTTTTTACTCTTTTTTTTCTTTTTTTTTTTTAAGATTTATTTATTTATGCATACAAGCTGGGATGTAGACCAGAGGTGTGGGGTGGTGAGAGGATTCACCAGAGACAGAGTGGGGAGCAGAACAGGCAAATTGACTGAAATACACTGCTGAGGGGAGCAGCTAGCGAGACAGGAGAGGTCTGCTGCACCATGTGGGACTCTCCCTGGCCAGGTATTGAACTTATGCTGCAGTGGCTCTAGATAGCTTCATAGTGCTGTGACTTAACCCACTGTGCCACCAGGGAGGCGCTATCAGTTTTTAATGGATCTCTTGTAAACAAAGTATTGATAACTGAAACTTTTCACCCACATTGTTAGTCTATGTATTTTTATTGGTCATATTAGCCCATTTATATTTATGGTGGTTATTAATATGAATTAATAATTTTTCTGTTTTTTTAATTTTTGTTTTTTGATTTATTTTTCTATTGTTTCTTTTTCCTCTTTTTTAAAAAAATATATATTTTTTATTGTTATTTATATCTTTTACATTTTGTATTCCCTTTGTTTCCTCTTTTGGATGACTTAGTAATTTTATTGATTTCTTTGTTTTTTCATCTTTTGGTCTCTTCTGATTTTTGATTAGTGGTTACCATCATTGGAGTTTTTACTAAATGCCTATATATTCAGTTCTTTGTGAGTTAGTGTATGCTCTCCAACATTTAACTTTATAGGTTCTGTTCATTTCTTCTTTCTATCCCCCCTCCCACTTAGTGTTTTGTTGCTGAATCATAGTATTATTTTTTTACACTTCTGGACTTGTATTGCTACAGTCATTTTGCTTAGGAATTTGTGTTTCATTTTTTTTCTTGTAGATTAACTCCTTTCAACATTTTTTTGAAGGGCAGTTCTGATGGTGGTAAAGTATGTTAGCTTCTGTTTGGGAAAATCTGTATTTCATCATGCTTGGATGATAATTTTGCAGGATGCAAAATTCTTGGCTGGCAGTTCTTGTCTTTTAGGATTTTGACTACTTCTACTCCTTACCTGCAGAATGTCTGGGCTGAAGTCCAAGGAAATTCTAATTTGGGAATCTTTGTAAGTTATTACTTTTCCCTTGTTTTTGCAAATTTTTTTTCTTTTATCATTGATTTTTAATAGTTTGACAATTTTGTGTCTAGATAGGTATAGAGGCCTTTCTCATTTAAAAATTTGTGTTTTCTCCACTTCCTTGACATCCATATGTAATTCATTCTTTAGGTTTAGAAAATTCTCAGTTATTGTTTTGAATAGGGTTTCTGCTCCCATTTCTTTCTCTCCGTCTTCTGGCATCCTGATTATTCTTAAGTTTCCTCTTCTAATTAAGTCTGATACTTCTTGTAGAGTTTCCTCATTTTTCCTTTGTCTTGACTGTCTCCTCTAGATGGGTGATTTTTTTTTCATTTGCATCTTCTACATCTCAAATTCTCTCTTCTGCCAAGGTAATTTTGAAGCACTTTCTAAATTTCTCTGCATTTCATTTCTTTTTGTGATCTTTTTACTAAATGTGATCTTTTTACAATATTCAGTCTCTATAGTGAAGAACTCTCTTTGTTCCCGGATTATCTTTCTAAGATCATGCACCTGCCTGTCTGCCTTTGACTGACATTCCAGTAGCTCATTTAGCATTTTTAATATTGTTTTGAAGTCATTGTTTGGTAGTTCCTCTATTTCTGTATCCTTTATATTTGTCCTGGGACTTCTGTTCTTCTATTTTGCTTTCCCATCTATGTTCAGATGCTTCTTGCTTCCTTGGCATATCTTTAGTCTTATTTTCATTGTGTGCCTGCGGAGGGATACTGGGGATTTAGTTTTGTTTGTTTCTCCTAGTTTACCTTGGCATTAGGAGGGGAGTCTGGGGTTAATACTTGATCACAGTTTGAAGAGTTCTATAGCTCCTCTTCTTTTGTTCCACAGTGTCATCTTGTGGGGTGGCAGCGAAGCAGTATAGGATGGGGGAAAGATAACTCCAAGTCCATGTGGAGCAATGAGAAGCCTAGAGTGCTACATTGGAAGTAATGTGCAGCTCTGATCCAAAGGCAGCCCTGCATTTATTAGTACAAAGATGGGGCAAGTACATAGGGAGTATACATTGATGAGGGATGTGTTATCCAGGATGTAAACTTGGGTGAAGTAATCAAGGACTATTACCTGGGGACTCCATTATTACTAACTCCATTCCTGCTAGTTAAAGTATATTATCTCTATTCTAATATCTGCCTACTGTTTTCAGTAGATACTGGTTTCCCAGTATGTTCCTCATACCAGGACTTTTGCCCTTGGTGAGAGGCCCCCGCATGACCCTACACCTACCTGACAAGCAGGAACTCTGGGCACCAGGACAATATCCCCAAGAACAAGCTGTATTCTGTGCTTAAGTGCTGTAAACTTATTCTGCCTGACTGCTGCTTATTTCTTCCAAAGACTGTGATCTATGAAGCTTATCTCTGGTGGGAGGAGCTAGGTCTGGAATATCAGACTAATGCTCCTGGACCAATTTGCACTTGGCCAGAAGGCAGCACTGTGTGTGTTGGGCAGAGTGTGACTTGTCACTTGACTGCTCCCTGCCTTTTGCTTGCACATTGAAAGACTTCAATATCTTTGTGCTGTTTACTTTCCCACAATATTTATGAGTTATCTCACAAATCTTTTCTGCTCTTGGGCTTTGGATGGAGTCAGGCCTGGCTCCTTTGGCTTCTCTTTGTCTCTTCTGAGAAGGTAGAAGGAAGGGAGCTTTTGGTGCCGATGCTGATCCATATTTCTGGGTCTACCTGCAGAGTTCTCAGTATTAAGAGTTTGCACCTACTTGTGTGTCAGCAGAGTCCTCCAGTGTATTTCACAATGTCCCAGGTTGCTCCAATCATGGCTTGAGTCATTAACCCCCAACCCAGTCAAGCTCCCCTTCAGTTCTTCCCACCTTCCCCTCAGTGGCCACCAACCTCAGTTTGATAACGCCATGGGGAAATCTCTGTAGACAGCACAGAGCTTTTAATTCTTCCTGTGAACAAATAATTTTTATAGTTGTTTTAATGTGTAGGGTTATTCCCACCTCTGTTCTTCTGTGATGTAGGTAGAGTGCCTGTAAATAGACATTTTGTCATGTTAATTCTTCCAATCCAGGAGCATCGAGTATCTTTCCATTTTCTTTATGTTTTACTTCTTTTAGTAATACCTTATAGTTTTCATTGAATAAGTCTTTACCTCCTTTGTTAAGTATTTAATACTGCAGTGAGACATCTTAACATGTCTGTTATGCCTGGATTTGGGGAAGGCAAAATCAAAGGGTTGTCAGAGACAAAATATTAACATAAATAAAAAAATACAGATGGAAGAAATAGTCTCAATATCTATTTAGTATACTAGTTATAGTATATGGAAAAATAATAATACCATTTACCTGCTGTGCCCAATGAATCTATTGAAAAAATATTTCTAAGTCACTTAGTAGATGTATACTGATGAAAATATAATAGTAAATACAAGCATATACGCAACTTCATTAGAATTTTAAATAATGAGAAAATTTTGAACCCAAATATGTGTTCCATGCTTTCATTGTATTGATGATATTTGTACCTGATTAGGTTGTTGCATTAGTTTTTATGTGTGAACCTGAAATATATCCATCTTGTAAATGGTGATTTTAGATTTCAAATACATCTCTAATAACTTCTACCTTATCATTACATTCTGGTTTTTGTTCTTGCATCATCAAAATACAACATGTGAAGATTTAATTGAAAACTGACAACAAAATAGTTTTATTGAAGAGAGGATATCTATCTTTCTTGCTCCATAGTTGTAAGACATTTTTATTTTTAGATTTATAGCTGCCATTAAAAAGATAAAACTTTTACAAATTCTAAATCCAATTACCATAATTTTTGTATATGCACTCACTTGCAGTATTTAACTATTTTTAAATAAATGTTTTAATGAGATACTATTTATATACTATCATTCAAAGTGTACAATTCAATGTTTATAAGTATATTAAGACATTTGAGCAATTTTACTCCCTAAAAGACATCCACCCATTCATAGTTAACACCAAGTCTGCAACCCCCAGACCCCACCTCTAGTCCTAGTCAGTTACTAATCTACTCTCTGTCTCTATAGAGTCACCCTTTTGAGCTATTTTTCCTAAGTGGAATCAAACAGTATGGGCTTTCATTAGTGACCTTTGTTTAGCTTAATGTTTCCAAGAGTCTTCCACTTTATATAGCATATATCAGTACTTCATTCCTTTATTGCTAATAATTCATATGTATGAACAGACTTCATTTTATCCACGTATTAGACACTTGGGCTGTTTCCACTTTTTGGTTATTATCAATAATGGCTATGGACATTCATGTGCAAATATTTAAATGAGTATATTCATTTCTCTTTGGTATGAACCTACAGTGGAGTTACTGGGTTATGTGGTAACTATGTTTAAATTTTTTATCGACTGCTAAACTGTTTTCTAAAGGAAGGAATTGCATTATTTTACATTGCCATTAGCTATTTATGAGGGATCCAATTTCTCCATATCCTTGCCAACACTAGTTCTTACCTCTTGAGTTGCCTTTTTGAACAGGTGGAAACTAAAGGGATTTTAGATGTATAGCATACTATAGAGTTGTGGGTAGAGGCCAGTGTAGCAGGGATTGCAGTGGGGCCTAACCCTGTTTGATATGTTACAGGGCAGGGAGAGGGGCACCTTAGAACCCCCAAACCTGCCTGCTCTAAATAGGTTCTGACATCCACCACATCAAGACAAAACGTAAGACCATTAATGGAAAGGAACTTTAATACAATTAGTGTGCATTTCAGAAAAGACAAAGAATAGTTTCCAAATCAAGCACCCAAAGTTACCAATCCCCTCATAGGTAAAATTCCACCCAAACAGGATTGGCCCAAAGCAAGGCCTGAAAGCCTGTCTAAAGCACCTTCTAGCAGCAACCCATGGAAAAGGGTCAAAAACACAAGTCTGAGAGGAAAAGAGAAAAATCAAAATCAAGATAAAAGTTGCCATTGTTAACATCCTCATGGGTCTCTCACTGGAATTTGTTTCCAACCAGTCTAGGACCAAGAAACCAAGTGCAGCTTCACATCTTTCTGCTCCACGTGCCAGCTCCAGGTCTCTTCTCTGCTCTCCATCCTGCTTCCTTCCTTCTTCAGCGTCCTCTCCAGCTTATTCTCATCCCTGGTCAGTTCCACCCTCCCTTGGGTGGGGGAGGGAACCTGGAACCTCCCCTTTTCTTGGGGACTAACCTGTTACAAATACAAATACAAAAAGTGAAAACCACTAGGAACAAGCTCTTACTCAAATTTTTTACAGTACACAACAAGGAAAAATGTACACTAAGGGAACAATGGGGGCTTTCAAGTAAGGCAAGGTAGGGAAGGGTTTTGGGAGTTGGATTAGTTGTGGAACATCTTGGCAAGAGACATATGTTAATATTTGATACAATTATCTCTTTTGAAAGTCATGTACGTTTTACAGGTTGGGTTTCTGTTTCAATTCTCCGTACTTTAAGAAAATACCCATATTTAAAAAGAATATCTATGCTCTAATACATTTATTGTATAAGTTAGGGTGGTGGTCTTTAATTTTTATATTATATTTTGTTGAGTATTATTTTTGCCTTAGTTTTTTTCTTGTGTATTAAAAATACATCAGGTCATGGAATTGTAACATCTGAGGATATCTCTTGGCTTTCCTAGACGTGTCCCTTTATAGTTTCTATTTTTCTTAACTAGGTTTGTTTTGTTATAGAAACTAGCTCATTGATTTCATTATACATACATACATAAACACATATATACATATATATTTTGTGTCATTACAATAGTGATTGGGTGTTAATGTAGACAAAACACGTGCAATTGTTGGGCTGATGAGCTTTATCTTGATTTTTGGTGCGCACTAATCAAAATCGAGAGAAAGACAATTATTCAAAAGTGGCTATGTTTAAAATAGGCTTATAAAAGTATGCTGGCAGAATAGTAATGTCTGTTGCTTACCAGTTTTTGATTAATTTAAAAAATTGTGTCATCACTTAAATATTAAAATTAGTCTATTCTCTTTGATTAGTCTTTGGGAAAATCTCAAAGTTATCCTCCACAATTTATAGTTCAGTATTAAAGGGAATCCTTTCCTGTTCAGTATTAAAGGGAGTCAGCACAAAAATTAATTGCACTAACAACATTTCCATAACTGGATTTTAGATTTCTAATATTTTCATTTGATAATTACCGTTTGATCTCACATGTTGTCCATATTTTTTCATCAGTGTTTGACATATTAATCACAGTTACTTTAAATCCCAACATACATGTTATATCTGAGTCTAGTTCTGATCATTGCATTATCACATGGGAATATATTGTTTTGTCCTCCACTTTCAAATTCTTGGTCTTTACTGTATAAATCCAGACAACTATATAGTTTTATGCCTGGAAATAGACATTCGTTTCTTCTGCTAGACCTTTAGTGTGGAATTAATAATTGGACCTAGTTTTGAGATTATTGTCAGTGCACCACAGTCTGAAAATTTCCCTAGTCATACCTCATGTTTTGGGTGTGGACTGGTTTGCCGGAAGTTTCCTTTCTGTTTCTCCACCATCACCCTTTCCCTTTCTGTTGCACCTCAGAGGAGGTCATACAAGTTACTAATTACCTGATGCTGGTTAACGGGCAGTGAGCATTAGGGTAGGGAGTGGTAGTGAAGACATCCTCTGTTCTAATTAAGCCAAAATCTTAGGTAGTGACCATGTTACTGGGCCTTGAGGTGTGATCTTTGTGTTTGTGTCTCCCCAAGCATATATCTAAGCTCAAAAGATTTATCTGCCTCTGCCCCCAGGATAGATTTTATTTTCTCCTCTTAGCTGTTTTATAACAGTGTCCTATGAGTAAAGTTCTTCTCTGCTATAGATTAAGACTTTTGTTCATTAGGCTGATAGAAATAAGGAGTCCCAGAAAAGGATTGCTTTCTCCTGGCAAGGGCTGCTTTTCCCTTTTCAAACATCCAGTATTTATCTTTTTCCTTCTATTTCCGGCTAGCATAATCTCTTCCAGTTCCATCCATGTTGCCACAAATGGTATGAGTTTGTCTTTTTTGATCAGTGAAGATCAAAAGAGGGATTAAATATTAAAAAGAAAGGGAATAGTAATAGGGAGCTCCCTGAAGAGTTAAATCAGGATGGGGTTTAAAACAAAGATGAAACTTATCTACTCCTATGACACATCCCTACACTCACTTGGTATGCCCTCCATAGATTTCTGTAAAATTGCTGTCTCCACATTCTTATGGCTCATTGGCTCCTCAGCCTTTTGCAATCTGACTTAAGTCAGAACATTTAAATGAACTACTCCATAAAGTCATCATGAGCATCTCTGGACATATCAATCTTTAGTTTATTCAACATTGCATGTTTCATGGTATCCTTTAAATGACTGAACTTTGTCTTTAGTCCCATAATACCTGCTATATTTCTTTCATGTTTCTCTCTTCAATGACTTGTCTACTTATGGCAGTCTATAGAAACCCATGGATTACTATCTTAGATCCTCTATGTTTCTTTCTCTATACTATTAAACTAGTACTTTCCAATGTAAATATAATGTGAGCTATGCATAAAATTAAATTTTTTTCTTGTAGCAATGTTAAAAAAGTAAAAGCTTATTTTAATAATATGTGTTTAATCCAATGTGTGCAAAATATAATTTTGACTTGTAACTAGTAAATAATTAAATATTCCATTTTTATTTTTACTGTTTTCAAAATCTTGTATTTATTTTATACTTACATTTCATCATAATTTTGATGCCAATTTTCAAAGATTAAAGTGAAACCTAGTATTAAAAAAATAATGGAGGCCTCCTTGTTGGTGCAAGGAGTTAAGTTCAGGACTATGAACTATGGACTATCAACAGCCACTGCGCAGGAGTTCGAATCCCATTCAGGGAGCTAACCCACATATGGCACAGCACCTCTCCTGTCTCACCCACTGCTCCCCTCAGCAGTGTTTTTCAGTAGATCCACCTGTTCTGCTCCCCACTCTGTCTCTGGTGAATCCTATCACACAAACCCTCGCCTCTGGTCTACACTCCAGTTGTTGTATGCATAAATAAATATAAATAAATCTTTAAAAAAAAAAGAGGAATGTATATAGCAACCCAGGCCCACATCAATAAATAAGAAAGAGCACAAATAAACAGCCTTACTGCTTACCTCAAAATATTACAAAATGAAAAACAAATGAAATCAAAACTAGTAGAAGGAAGTAAATAATAAAAATCAGACCATAATTAAAAAGACAATCTAAAAGATCCACAAAACCAAAATATGGTTCTTTGAGAAAACCAACAAAAAAAACCCCAAACATCTAGGTAGGATCAATAAAAAAATAAGGTTGAGGGGAAGGAGAAATAGTTAACAAATATAATCAGAAGTGGAAAATGGGAAATTATAACAGGCATTTTAGAAATATACATAATCATAAGTGACCATGGCAAATACCTATTTGCCAACAAATTGAATAACCTAGATGAAATAGAGAAATTCTTTTTTTTAATTTTTAATTTATGTATTTTACATCATTGTTCATTCTCCTCACAGGTGTAATCCCCATAAAATTAGAACCAACAAGACATCTGTGATCTGTCACCCTGGTCAAAATAGAAAATTTTGAGTTGCTACAACCTCCCAAGACTGAAATTGAAAACCTGAACAGACCAATCACAAGCAAGGAAATTGAAACAGTAATCAAAAATCTCCCAAAGAACAAAAGTCCAGACCTAGATTGCTTTCACTGCTGAGTTCTACCAAACCTTCAAAAATTAACTAATACCATGTTGCTCAAACTTTTCCAAAAATCAGAGGAAAAGGAGAAAGCTTCCAAATACATTTTATGAGACAAACATAATACCTAACAAACCCTGACAAAGATATTACATACACAAAATGAGAATTATAGACTAGTTTCTCTGATGAACATAGATACAAAAATCCTCAACAAAATCTTAGCAAATTTAATCCAACAATACATTAAAAAATCCTATACATCATGACCAAGTGAAACTTATTCCAGTGACACAAGAATGGTTTAACATCCAAAAAAATCACATCACATCGGCTAAAGAAAATGTAAAAATCATATGATTATATCAGTAGAGAGAAAGTATTTGATAAGATTCAACATCCATTTGTGTTGAAAACCCTTAAAAAAAACTGGGGATAGGGGCCTCCCTGGTGGCTCAATGGGTTAAGCGTAGCACTGTGGAGCTGTCTGTGGCTGGGGAGAGAGTTCAATGCCTGACTGGGAAGATTCCCACATGGCGCACAGATCTCTCCTGCCTCGCCCACTGCTCCCGTCAGCAGTGTATTTCAGTCCATCTGCCTGTTCTGCTTCCCCCGCCCCCATCTCTGGTGCACCCTCTCACCACCCCACACCTCTGGCCTGCACCCCAACTTGTATGCAAAAATAAAATAAATCTTAAAAAACAACTGGGGTTCTCCCTGGTGGCACAGTGGTTAAGCGCTGCGCTGTGGAGATGTTGGCAGCAATGATGCGAGTTCAATGCCCAGCAGGGGAGATTCCCACATGACGTGCACACCTCTCCTGCCGTGCCCGCTGCTCCCCTCAGCAGTGTATTTCCATAGATCTGCCTGTTCTGCTCCCCACTCTGTCTCTGGTGAACCTTCTTGCTGTCTCACACCTCAGGCCTGCACCCTAGCTTGTATGCATAAATAAATAAATCTTCTTTAAAAAAAAACAACAACTGGGGATGGATGGAATATTTCTAAACATAATAAAGGCCATGTTTGAAAAACTCACAGACAACATCATGGTCTATGGCAAAAAAAAAAAAAAAAAAAAAAAACCAAACCTGAATATTTTCCTCTAAGATTGGCTACAAGACAAGGATGACCATTCTCATCACTGCTGTTCAACTGGAAGTCCTTTATAGAGCAATCAAGCTAGAGAAAGATATAAAATGAATCCAAATAGAGAAAGAAGTAAAACTTTTATTATTTGGCGAAGACATGATAATATACATAGAAAACTATAAAGACCCCACTAAAAATAAAAACCTAAGTGAAATAATGAGTGAATTCAGTAAAGTGGCAGCATATAAACTCAATCCACAAAAAGCAGTTGCATTTCTATATACAAATTAGTTAGGAGAGAAACAAATCCAGAAAACAACTCCTTTCATAACTGCAACAAAAAGAACTAAACACCTAGGAGTAAACTAAACAAAGGAGGTGAAGAACTTACACAATGAAAACGTAACACATTGCTGAAAAAATAGAACACACAAAGAAATGGAGAGATAATGCCTGATTGTGGATTGGAAGAATAAGCATTGCTAAGATGGCTATCTTACCCAAAGCAATATATAGATTCAATGCTATTCCTATCAGTTGTCCAACACATTCTTCAAAGAAATAAAACAAACACCACTGAAAATCATATGGAACCACAAAAGACCCTGAGTCTCCAAAGCAATCCTGACAAAAAAGAGCAAAAGTGGTGCTGTCACAACTCCCAGACTGCAAGCTATACTACAAAATTATAGTAATTAAAACAATATGGTACTGGAACAAAAATAGACACAGAGATCAAGGGAATAGAATTAAGAGCCCAGAAATAAACTCACAGCTATATGGATAGTTAACCTACAACAAAGGATCCAAAAGTATACACACTAGAAAGGGCAGTCAACAAATGGTGTTGGGAAAGCTACACAGCCACAGGCAGAAGAACAAAACTAGACCATCATCTCACACATTACACAAAAATTAACTCTAAATGGATTAAATACATATGTAGATATAAGATCAAAATTTATAAAGTACATTGAAGAAAAAATAGATAAAACATTCTACAACATTGGCTCAGTGATGTCTTTGTGGACTGGTCACCAATGGCAAGAGAGGCAGTAGTAAATATAAACAAGTGGAATTACATCAAATTAAAAAGCTTCTGCACAGTGAAAGAAATTATCAATAAATTAAAAAGACATGCTACTGTACGGAGAACATATTTGCACAAAGGATATCTGACAAAGGCTTGATATACAAAATATATAAAGAACTCACGGAACTCAACAAAAAGGAAAACACTAATCTGGTCAAAAAATGGGCAGAAAAACTTAATTGACACTTTTCCAAAGAAGACATATAATATAGGCCAATAGGTATATGAAAAAATATTCATCATCACTTATCATCAGGGAAAGGCAAATGAAATCCACAATGAGATGCTATCTCACACCATGGAATGACCCACCTTAAAAGGACCAGAAACAACAAGTGTTGTCAAGGATGCAGAGAAAAATGAACTCTCAACAACTGTTGAGGGGACTGTAGACTGGTCTGGCCCCTATGGAAAACAGTATGGAGGTTTCTCAAAATATTAAAAATGGATCAACCATCTGACCCAGCATATCCACTCCCTATTTATCTACCCAAAGAATACAAAACCATTAACTTGAAGACATATAGGTACTTCTATGTTCATTGTAGCCCTATTATAATAATTAAGGTATGGAAATAGCTTTAGTGCCCAAGAACAGAGGAGTGGGTCAGAAAAATGTGCTAAGATCACACACACACACACACACACACACACACACACACACACTCACTCACACTGGAGTACCACTAGCTATAACAAAGAATAAATTCCTGCCATTTGCAACAACATGGATGACTCTGGAGAAGATGATGCTAATCAAAATAAATCAGAAGTAGAAAGGCAAATACAAGATAGTCTCACTTATATATGAAATGTCAAGAAACAAAACAAAGGGTCAGTGAAAACCAGACCAACAATAATCTCTTAACATCTGGCTGCAGGACTAAGGCAACCAGAGGGGGAGGGTGGTGTGGTAGGAGTCGGGGAGGGAAGAGGTTCAAAGAAACACAGTGGAGGATTGTTGAGGC
Source organism: Scalopus aquaticus (assembly GCA_004024925.1). Lineage (NCBI taxonomy): Eukaryota > Metazoa > Chordata > Mammalia > Eulipotyphla > Talpidae > Scalopus > Scalopus aquaticus. The sequence continues at coordinate 31,992 of PVIJ01015198.1, forward strand.
TCTGGTAGGGGGCAGGGTTTGAAAATATGTTTGTAGAGGTTTGAACCTATAACAACTCCCAGAGCAGATACAAATATGTAAACCTACTTTACCATAATAAACATAATTTGGAAAGGAACAAAATCTTTCAGTTCTGTTAGATACTCCGAAAAGAAAATGCTTTCATGAGCAAACAGTTTAAGAAGCAAAGCATGATTATCCCTCCCTTAAATTCATAGTGCTACATACTCATACAAAAGAATATAAAATCCTAAGAAAGGAAGCCTATTTAAACTTGTTTAACTTAATGTTTATCTTATTTGATGATAGAATTCCATTTTACTTTCTCTTTTTGCAAATGCAGGGAATTAAATTAAGAGAAATTTAATTATCATTATCAGTAAGTCTAAATATGGAATAAAAGTTGTTTATTTTATCTTTTTTAAAGATTTATTTATTTATGCATACAAGAACTGGGGTGTAGGCCAGAGGTGGGGACGTGGGGCTGAGAGGATTTACCAGAGACACAGTGGGAAGCAGAACAGGCAGATCTACTGAGGTACACTGCTGAGGAGAGCTGTGGGCAAGGCAGGAGAGGTCTGCTGAGCCATGTGGGTCAGCTCTCTGACTGGGAATTGAACTTGTGCTGCAGTGGCTGCAGATAGCTTCATAGTGCTGAGACTTAACCCACTGTACCACCAGGGAGGCCCTGGAATAAAAGTTATTATACATGTTCTGGTTTTAACATTGAAACAGTTGCATGATTTTTGGTTCCTTTTTTCCATTTAGAGCACATTATGAACTAATGTATACAGAGATCTGAGCCATAACCAAATTCAACATTCCTGTGTTTAATCAAAAACTACTAATTTCTCACCAAGAATCAGTTTTCTTAGATCTCAATAGCACTAGCAATTGGCTTTTTTCTTCCTCAGAAAAGCAAAGATGCATTTTATAAAGCAGTCAAAGTGATGATCTCTAGAGTCAAGTTGCTGTGTTCAAAATTTGACTCTAGCATTTATTCACTGGGGTTTTTAGTGGCAGACTGAGGGGTATCCCAGGAACCCTAAACCTGCACACTCTGGGTTCTGCCATCCACTGCACGAAGACAAAGCATCCTCTGAGTGTGAAAGAACTTTAGTAGAATAATGTGCGTAGGGAGAAGAAAGGATAATAATTTTCCAATAAAACACCTAAAGTTGCCCATACCCTTGTGGGTAAATGCCCAGCCGAACAAGGTTGGCCCCAAGTGAAGCTATTGAGGTCCAAAAGCTTGCCGTAAGTCTAAGGGAAGAAGGGAGCCACGGAAAAGGGGAAGAAGGGACCAGGCAAATCTGGGATAAAAGGTGCAAAATCAAAGTAAAAATCAAGGAACTGTTGCTATTGTCAGCCTCCCCATGGGTCTCTCACTCATGTCTCTTCCAAGTGTCTCTACTTGTCTTAACTCCATGTGTCTCCTTCTGTGTCTCCCAAGTCCCTGATGCAAGTCTAAAGCAGAGAAGCAAGCAGGACTTTTCACATGTTTCTGTGCTCCATGAGTCTCCTCCAAGCGTCCTGTCCAAGACTCTTGCAGTCTTTCCCTCCCGGATCAGGTCCACCCTTCATTAGGTGGGGCAGGGAACATGGAACCTCTGTCTTTTGTGGAGATTATACCCCACAACAGTGTAACCTTATCAAGTTATTTTGCCTCTTTGTGTCTTAGTTTCCTCCTCTCTAAATTGATATGACAACAATATCTACCTTAGATGTGCATTATAAGTTAACTTACATTACAAATGAGTTAACTTACATTAAACTCATAGACTAGCACCTGATACATACTAAATGCTTGCTATAAATTTAAATGCTATATCAGTTAAAGTTTTGTGGATATCAACAAACTGATTCTAAAGCTGACATGGAGAAGACAAGAGACCCAGATAGTCAATTTAAAATCAAAGGAGGACAAAATTGGAGGACTGACTCTACCCAACTACAAGACTTACTAGAAAAACTACTATAATTAAGACTGTGTGGTATTGATGAAAGAATAAACAGATCAATGGAACAGAATGGAGAGTACAGAAGTAGATCCATGTAAATATAGTGAATCTTTGGCAAAGAAACAAAGGCAGCACACTGGAACAAAGATGGTCTCTTCAACAAATGGTACTGGAACAACTGAACATAAACATAAACTGTGACTCTATACCCTTCACAAAAGTCAACTGAAAATGGATTATAGACCTGAATATAAAATAGCAAACTATATAGTTAACTCTCTCCCCTATCCAGAACAAGGGCAGAGCAAGATCTCACTACATCCACCACCAAGTGGTAGAATATCTTAGGAAGGATTCTCATGGTTTTTTTGTTTGTTTTTTTGGACAAATCACCTTTCAGCCCACAGAGTAAAGACGTTTAGCCTCCAATTTCTTCTGTGTCTTATAGCTCCTTTTGTGTGATATGCTCACTGGGTGTATATATGTGTTCCTTTTGCTCCCCACATTCGTCTCTCTTAAGTGCTTCCCAGCTGCAGCTGGTTTTCTCCTAAAATATATTAAATAGTGTGCTATTATGATGATTGATTCTCATTCCAAGACTCCTATTAACTTCACATGGCTCTGGTTAAGGCTTCTGACTAACTCAAGAGCTTGTTTCTCTTTAATCCTGAAGTGTATTGCCTTATAGTGGAGTGGGAAGATGGACAGCCTCCACATATGCCACCACACTTGTCTGACATTTAGTTGTTTTACAAACTTGTGAGCAGACAGGACCAAAGACTTGGGCTAACTCAAGAAGATGGAAGTTCTTGGGAGACTGTTAGGAAACCCACAGAGTAATGGGACCTGGGAAAAGCATTCTTGGAAATGGTCAGGAACCAAGCAGGCTGTGGAGGGATAGACATTAGGAACCCAGGCAATTGTCATAAAGCAGGATAGTGAAAAGAGCCCACCACCCCATCAGTGCTTATCTTCTAGGCTTCCCTGTTATTTCTATGTTATTAACTCAACAATCTGATTCTCAGAAAGAGCATATGGGAACTGAGTTTGGATCACATGCTCTACCCCTTGTTCTGTTGAGTCAAGGAGGATAAGATATGTCTCCTTCAGCTTTGGTAATGGGATGGAATTCCATTTTGGAATTCCATACTAAAAGGACATTATTGCCCCACCAAGATTACACATAGTCTGTATGTATAACTTCTGAAAGAAAATCTGGATTCTCTCAGAACAGTCAAAACAAAACAAATGCCAAATATGTTTTCAATGACTTGGTTGAAATATAGTGGGAAGGGATTGAGAGGTAAGCCTGGGAAGAAATGGGAAGGGAGGTGAGAAAATATCAGAGAAACATTCACTTAAGAAAAAAGTACTTTTGGCAATAGGCATACTGCATACGAATGATCATGGCTTTTTTGTCTAATATGCCCTTCAAAGCTCTCTGATGAAAGCTCAGAGTATGGAAATCACGTGACCCTTTTACCACCAATGGCAATTTACATATAAATAGTGTGAGGATGATACTGGGGAAGTTCCCAAACACCTATTGTCTATGAGGTGTTTTGGGGCAATCATCATTCAGAGAATATTGAATTCCTGCTGGAGATGAGAAATGTAAACCTTATTAAAAAAAAAACCAGATAAACTAGCTGCTTAATTAGGTAGAGCGAAGTTTCCTAATAACACTGGAGGCTTGGATAAAAGGACATGATAGAAATTGGGAGGAATTCCAATTAAAAGAACTGCTAAGAGGTTGTGAGGTTTTTGAAAACACAGAAACTGCTCGGAATCACAGGTGGTGCATTGGGAATGGAGAGAGGGAGAGTGTTCCAGGTGAAGAAATGGGATGAACAAAGGTGTAGAATAGGTAAGCGTAAGTTTAGATTCAACTGTGGCTATTCAACTAAATAACAGCTTATTACACTGGTCAACAAATTTTTACAAAAGTCATATCATTAAAATAAAATTAGTCATTTCTTATCAATTTGTATGTGCTCAACACAAAAATGACAGTCAAATTTTAATTTTGGCTCTAGTTTTTTTTTGTAATCTGCAATAAATGGATGTTTACATCATGAAATGCATGCCAATAGTAATAGGCCTACGGTTAATACCTGTAAAAAATCAAGTCACAGATTACTTCTTAGATTTCTTCACTTGTGTCTTGTGCAGCTGTTCAGGAGCATCTCTGGGGAGTGCCCAGCAGTAGTCAACCAGCATTGTAGTGGACCATTTTCCCTGGTATCTTTGTTCCATTGATGCGCTATCTTGATGAAAGCGTTCACCATGTTCATCACTAACCATACCACAGTTTTCAGGGAAGAAATCCAGATGGGAATGAAGGAAGTGGATCTTTAGAGACATACTGCAGTCAAGTTTCTGATATTGCATCAGCATGTCTTCTACTAGCTCCTTGTAGCGTTCTGCCCTAACATTCCCAGGAAGTTTGTAGACACTAGGGGAATAGCATTCCATGTTTGTTTCGCATCACCCTGCAGCAAGTTGTTGAACCGGTCATCTCAATGCAGATGGAATGTTTGGGTAGACTATTCTCAACTTCTTTTGCTTCGTTATTCCGCTGGAAAGAGGAGGAACCAAGCAGATGTGTGAATTCCAAATATATTCTTCCAGTTTGTGATTTGCTTTTTCCGTTTCCTACTGATGTGTTTTGCTAATAAAAGTTCTCAATTCTAATGATGTAAAATTCATCATTTGTCTCTAAAGGTTAGTTTTCTTCTGTTTAAGAAATTTTTGCCTATTCAAATTGTGAAGTTATTTTCACATATCCCCTTCTAGAGCTTTATTGCTTTAACTTTCACATTTAAGTCTAGGATTAATTGTTTGGGCTTAATGTGAATTAGGATTTTCTGTCTTTCACAAATGAATATCTAATTATTGAATTGCCATTTAATGGAAAAGACTATCATTTCCCTGTTGAATTGTAGTGACACCTTTGTCATAAATCAAGTAACTATATAAAGGTATAGTTCTGTACTCTGTTTTGTTATATTGATCTATTTGTCTGTCTTTGCACCAACACCACACTGTGTTTTGTGTGTTTGGGTGTGTGTATGTGTATGTCTAGAGGAAACATTGGCTAATATTTTATTGAGGAAACCCTGTATCAGTTTTAGGAATCCAGCTTCATACCTCCTCACTGTTTTACTAACTATAGCTTGATAGTAAATCTTGCACTTACACTAAGTATAGTATAAGTCCTCTAAAATTATTTTTCTTAAAGATTGCTTAGGTTATTTTAGGTTCTTTGCATTTTCATACAAATTTAAGATTTATGTTGTCAACATCCACCAAATTTCCTGGTGAACTTTTTATTGGGTTCAAATTGAATCTACAGATCAACATGGCGGTGAAGGGACGCTAGTATCAACTCTCCCAAAAGACAAGCCGCCTATAAAGAGACATCAGCCAAACCCAGAGAAGATCCAGAAACGCTACATAAATCTAACACCCTCACGGGTGAGTAGAACTTGGAAAGAAGCTAAAAAGACTGATTAAGGAGAAGAAAGAACCACCAGATCCCCTCTCCCCTCCCC
>PVIJ01015199.1:0-37415 GCA_004024925.1 Scalopus aquaticus
GGCTTTGCTGTGTGTGGGGTTTGCCAGAGAGGAGCTGCTAGTAATCTAGTTTCACAAGACAGCTGTGACCTCACACATCTTTGATGGACAAACAGGACACGGCTCTGGTCTTATTGTCTTGGGGGATTACATATTTTCCTGTCCTTTTCCGATATTACTCATTTCTCTAAACCTCGAAACCTGTTTTCAAATGTTTGATCCTCACGAGAAGCTCAAAGAGTATAGTAAAGGCGGACACAGGCTCAAACATCATTTGTGTTTTAGCAGCTTGTTGGCTAAAGTCATCCTCACCTTGAGGCAGGGACAGCTCCACAGCCTGTGGCTTCCCTGAGGGGGGCATGACCAGAGGGAACCACTTCTGGAAGCGACCAAAAACCGCACTGCTACTTAGGACAGCATTTGACCAGCACCACGAGCTGACGGATTCACATGTGACTTCTTCTGGCGCCAGGACTGAGGTGGCAGGAGGCCTGACGACCATTTCCCGTCTGTTGTTAAAATCCCCAAGGCAGGGCCAGTCACATGAGCTCCTCCCAGTGCTTCCCCGACACCAGCCATGTGACAGATCATAAGAGTCTAGTTCAATCCCTAAACCACATCCCCAAGCGCCATTTTCTCCCATAAACAGCCACCAGGGAAGAAAAACAAGGGCACCAGGAGTAGGCTGAGTGATACGGGGATCTAAATTCAGCTGCCAGCTGGGTTTACGGTTTGCTAAAGAATCACGTCACCCAAGAGGGACACCAAGTGTGAACCTGAACAGCGTCCCCTTCCACAGCTCTGGGTCCCTTTAATTCGGGAGAGGACAGACTGGGAAGGAACCCTGAGGTGCCTCACCGGCCTCACGCCCCAAGGGCCCCTCCCGAGGCCCGGGCAGCCCCCAAGCCCATCTGCTCAGCCTGTCCCGCGCGGGAGGAGAGGGGCCTGGCCATCAGAGCCCACGGCTGCTGACCCCGGCCGGGACCCGCCGAGCCGCGGTGCCTGCAGCTCGGAAGGCCCCAGCGTCCGGAAGGAGCGGCAGAGCCGCGACCAAGATCACACAACACAAGAAAGTTTACAAAAGGAAAAAATATTTTGTTTTAAAATCTTTGCTACATGTCATTATTTTCGCCACTGTAAGGCTCGGCACAGATGCCAGCGGCACAGAAATGGCCAACAAGAAACAAACAAACAATCGAAAACAAAACCCTGAAGGAAGAGCAGAAACAAACCCCCAGAGCATCTTCTTCCCGCCTTCCCTTCCCCAGCCTAAAACTGTACAATATTATAGTCCTGATCACATTAAAAACAGTTAACCATTAGAAAACAAGGATTCCAGGGGAAACTCAACTTTTTGGTTTCTTAAACTGTGATATAAATATATATGTAGACTGTGTGTGTGCACAGAGAATAAAAAAATAAAGTGTCTCCTTCCCACTGCATGACGTGGCCCCAGACTGCAGACAGGGAGGGAACCCGAACGACACTGCTCAGCCACTGCAGGGTCACCGCGCCTCAGGGCCCTGTGGCCACATGTAATCATGTCCTGGTAATTTGGCTTACGCTAAAGATACTGGCCTGAGCCAACTAAAACCCCAAAATGGCTGGTCCACGTGCTTGTTACCTGAGGAAGGGGAGCCGTGAACAGCACCCGCGGCCCCGACACAGCTGTCGTCAGTGAGCAGACGGCCCTGGCAGGAGGGCGCAGGCTCGTCCAGCACGCGGATTTACTACATTTGTAAGTAACGCAAAATCCAACCTCAAGATTGGAGATGGAGCAAAGAGGAAAGGCCCCAGAAAATACCCAAATCTGTTTCTTGAGAGACTAACACACTTTGCGAACAGGGCCAAAGAGGCTGCTGTGCAAGGCGGCATGGACCCGGTTCCCCTCTGCAGTAAGGATCTCACTGAGACTGTTAATCCAAGAAGTTGAGTTTCCGCACAGAAATAACCTCCACAGAAAACACACTGTGTGTGACTCTGACAGAAAAACGCAGCATCCTTATGGCCAAGTGTGGGTTGTTTTTTGTGAAGTGTTTCTCTAGCCAGCCGATTTCTGTAATGTCTGCAGATCTTCCATTTAAGGCAGGAGCACCAAAAGCAGGAGTGAACCAGCTTGATCACTTGTGATGTCCAGTGAGACAGACCGTGTCCACAGGAGACTGTGTGTCTGTCACGCTGCGCACGGCTGGGCACAGACTGAGCGCAGCAGAGACCTTCACGGAACGCTCCTTGGCTGCAGGACTAAATGGAAAATACCTGGGAAGGTTAAACTCCTTGGGACTCTTTGAAAACATACAGAAAGACAAAGATAAAATCTGTTACAAATTTTGCATAACTCCCAAACAGGGAGAAACAAACAGAAAAGTACACACTCACTCCTGTCACATTCTCTCTCTCTCTCCCCCTCACTCACGTTTCTTTCCAGAGGAACTGCTCACAGGACCAGAACGCGCCTCTGTGCACTTCCTAAAGCCCCAAGTAAAGCTACCATGTCTCACGGTCCTCAGATGCGAGGACGTTTCTCTTCTTTCCCACCTAATACAGAATTTCTTTCCAAAAGCAAGTCACAGTCACCAAGGCAAAGCGTGACCGTCAGGTGCCCTCAGCGGCCCCCCACCCCCACCCCGCACAAGTCGTCTCTGCGCAGGTGCTGGCCGGGGACACAGGGAAGGCCTTCTCCCCTCACCCAGCCTCAGCTGTCCAGAGGGCTCCAAAGCCTTCAGGAGTCGCTCCATTTCTTCTACGAATGTTACTTCGAAGAGGCAAGAGGGCAGGGAAAAGGCCAGAGGGGAGAGGGGTGCACAATAGGGGTGAGGGAAGGGAAGGGAGACAAACTTTATTCTGTTTACAGAAATATTTGCTTTTTAAAAACAAATGGTTGACTTTTCTCCCCCACCCCTTGTCCTCACCCCAATAGTTCTATTCTGAGAAGGAGGGAAACATCGTTAGATCAGGGAATTCTTCACTGTTGTAGCTGTTGCTCTGCTCTCCCAACATGGACAGCATCTCCTGGGAAGAGAAAGAACAACGGCGTCACACACCTGACCTCTCCCCTCAGGGCTCCCGCCCCACGCTGCGGGCCGTGCCTGACCGGGCCGTGCCTGACCCGGCGTGTCTGCAGGCGTGTCTGCAGGTGGCCGAGCCCGCCTCGGTGTGAGTGACCCTGACTCCTGCGGTGACAGTTTACCTCGCGCCTTCTCCTATAACCCCACATTTCCTGTTTTCTGGTCCTCGGCATTTCCAAAGGAAGAAAGCTCTGCGGCCACGTCTCAGGGGCCACCCCCATGGACAGTGGGACACCCGTTACCTTCCGCTTTCCACCAAGCCTGTTCTGCCTTCTTTTGGGGTCGAAAATTAGCGCTTCCTTTATCCTGCCTCAGACGACTCCAGCAACGCCTGTAGCCCCCTCAGCGCTATGCAAATAGGCTAGAATCAGGGTGATTACACCCAAGTGCCTCTGGAGAGGGGATGCGGTTCCCCTGGAGTAGGCTAAAAGGGCCTTTTCTGTCACCTTTGCGGCACTCGTCACATCATTACTATGGCCCGGTTAACGCACACGGCGTTCATGCTGACCCAGCAGGCCCCCCAGGAGTGTCCTCTCCCCGCACTCCGCATGCGTGCTTCCCTCTGCGGCCCCGCCCTGGCCTGCCCCACTCCAGCCTCGGGGCCGAGGCCCCGCCCCACCTGGAAGACCTCGGGCTGGCCGGGCTGCTGCGCCGAGGGCTGCTGCGCGTGCGGCTCGCTGGCTCCTGCGCGGTGGTGGGGCTGCGGGCTCTGCCACTGAGGCCAGACACCCACCCCCTCTGCTGTCCGTGTCTGGAACTGTCCTCCCGTCTGTCCAGCCTCAGGAGCTAGAAATAAAGCGAAGAAGAAAAAAACAACTTCGGTCTACAGCAGTCCTGCCGATGAGAAACCAGCACATCGCCCCACGCGAGCAGTCAATCCTGCCCGGAGGCCTGCTCGCCTCTCCTCTCAGGTGAGGCCTTTGTACTTCAAAGCCTAGTCCCAAATTGTTGTTTCCGCTCTGGGTAGCCTTTCCAAAGGGTCCTCTGCTCACTTAAATGAAATGTGCACACTGTTCAACTTAGAATGCCTTTCACGCTTTTCGTGACACGTGTGAGCCTTGTTCACGTGGGCAAGTTTTCACTCCCAAGTGGGCTGTCATCCTCCGTGTCCCACTGAGTAGGTCAGTGCAACCATTTCAGCTGCCAAACTCTTTCTCTTTGGCAGTGAGTTTCCTGTCGCCCTTCTCCTGGGTCTGAACTCACCGAAGCCGGAGCCACGACTGGCGAGGCTCGGGTAGGCAGCGGCACCAGGAGACGCAGTGGAAGCACCGGGGAGGGACATGGGGTTGAAGGAGGCCGGAGTCTGGAAAGTGCCGACACCAAACTGGGAAGAACGAGGCTTGGCTGTCGCCTGGGTCGCCACCTGCTAAAAGAGGGGAAAGGACAAAGGACAACAAACGGGACATTCACACCATGGCAAGCACACCAGAGCCACCCCTCTGTTCATCACCGGGCTCTGTGAGCCAGGCCGGCACTTATTTCCCACTGTCCATTCTTCAGTTAACTCCCAGCCCCCCGACACTCTTTCCAGGCAGCTGTGATACGGTGCAGAAAGCAAAGCACTATGGGATTAACGAAGTATACATTTAGAGTTGAGAATTAAGTGCAAATTATTTAAAGTATTCTATAAACCATAAAGTTATATAAAAACTAAGGGTGTTAATAACAGTATGGTGTTATATAGAGAGAAAAAACACTACACAATTTTAAAATTCAGTCTATGCATTCATTTGTAATGATGTCTTTTTTTTCTCACGTTAATCGTAACCCATATGCACCGTGGAACATTTGGAAAGTGAAGGAAAATGAAAAAGAATCAATCACAGGATTAATATTTTTTAATAATTCCTTCTAGTTTTTACTTCTTAAGCTTTTTTTTTAATACAATCAAGATCATGCTGCATGTAATGATTCTGGAACCATCTTTGGGTTTTAGTTTTTTTTTTTTAATATTAATGTAGTATTAATATTACTAATGTATGAAAAACAACTTGCTTTAGGCTTAACATACTCTTAACATACGCTTATACACACATATATTATACAAGGATTTTTTAACACATTAGTTTAAATAGACATCACTGTGTATAAATTAGCAATTAATTTTCCTCTTTGTTCCTTTATTTTGTATTCCTAAGCAAAAAAGAAACTTCTTACAATTTATTCCCAAAGCAAATCTGAAAATCAAGCCTGTTCAAGATGTTCTATGCGAGCAAAGGTGATCTAAAGTGCATATGGAAAACCACTCTGAGATTCTGGATTATCTCCAGCTTTTAGTTATCCAGCTGCTCCTAACACATACAAAAGTAGAAGGGGGGTGGAAATGGGGTAGAGGAGAGGTGTGTTCAGATTAACAACAATAATTTTCCACATGGAAAAAGCCGAACAACCAAGCAAACAAAAACAACCTCAGGGGGCAGACAGAAAGCTGCGAAGTGTTACCTGGGCAGAGAAACCTGGGCGGGTGCTGGGAGTCCAAGTGGGGGCTGCTCCCTGGGCGGGGTTGGAGTGGCGGGAAATCTGGGCCAACATCTGCCCCGCCGAAGCTGAGGGTTGGACAACGGTCACAGGTGGGGCCAGATTACTGCTTCTAGGAGTGAACAAACAGGAGGTGAAGAATTTCAAGGACAGGTTAACACTGCATTCTAGGAGCCACAGCACAATCTGGTGATGTCCTAGATTCTCTTGACTTCCCTTGGATTAAGGAAACTGGAGAACAGAACTTGGAAAGACAGGCTGACAGTCACACACTGATCAGGACCCACAGGGAAGGCCCCAACCAGAGCGGCAGGACAGGAGCAGAGAAGCAGCGCGGAAAAGCAGCTGGGCCGCCCCGGGTCCTACACGTTCCCTGCTGGAGTGAGCAGGGAAAGCTGGAGAAGGACAGAACTTGGGTTCAGCAACCGCATCCCTCAGTCGCCCTGGAAAGCAGCACACACACGGGCTCACCTGAAGTTCTCCGCCAGCCGGGGGGTAGGAGGGAATGTGGTGCCCTGGGAGAAGAGCTGTTGGGTGGCGGGCACAGTGCTGGAGGAGATGCCTTTACTCTGATCTGTGGACCAAAAGGACGGGGGAGGGCCGTCAAGGGGCTGCAGCACATTAGTTCAGCAAGTTCCTGTTTACTCAGGAGACGTCATGGTCACGTGGAGATATGCTGGAAGACTGCGGATTGGACAGCATCGGGCCAATCATGAGTGATCTCAACGAGACCTCAGGAGAACGAGGAGGAGCCGTACCTGCATTAATACTGGAGTAGATTTCTGAAAACCGGGGGTCTCTATCCTGAGCAAAAAGACCATCTGCCTTCTCCAGGGGCTTACTGTGTTCCGGTCCCGCAGCTGTTACAGGCTGAACAGAAACCTGCGGTACAAGGTGCTAAAAGTAAGCACGGAAAGTTGAACAGGACATCCAAGAGCCCGAAAACTCACATGAAGACACACATACACTCTGACTGGCCCTGGGGGACACATCTGCTTCCCCTCTTCTGCAGAGAAGCCGCACTCACCTGGGGATGGCTGTAGCTGGCCAGCGCGTCTCTTCCTGCTACCACATCCAACTCTGCCTGCTGCTGCTGCTGTCTGTATTTTGAAGGCCAATGAGAAGATAAAGAGGAAAAAAGGAAACTTTTTTAAAAAGAATCTGGGGAAAGTGCTTAACAAATTAACAAATATGATCGCCATGCCCGGGCTAGTCGATGCTCCGTGAATGACCCTGCCCTCATTTCTCACCTGGGCGCAAGCTGCCCAGGGCCCAGCTCCAACGGCAAGTTAGACGTGGGAGCCAGCTGTGGCCTCTGAACTGTGCTGGACAGAGCAGGCCGTGGTTCCTGGCTGGAGTTCCTGAGGAGATGGCGAGCAGACAGAACAGAGTGAGAAAAAATGAAAGTACCTGTGTGTCATCAGTCTCTACAGATTAACCTGTAGACAGGACAAGCACTACCAGATGCCCCTTTTAAGTCCAACCCTCCAGGTGATCTATGACTTCGAGTCAACACATCACTATAAAGTGGACAGTTTGGTACAGACAGAAACTACGTCCTATGGCGCAAGGGTTCTGACTGCACCTGGATATTTAGTACCGAATTGCTGTAGATATAATGTAGGCATGTTTACCCACAGACTGAATTTTAAAAAGCATAGGTAAAAAACTGAAAGTACATAACATGAAACAGAAACATGGACTATTTCTGAACAGTGAGAATTTTTTTCCTTCTCTCTCTAATTTTCAAAATACCTTCCAAATTTTCAATAAATATTCATTAAAAAAATAAAAGGATTAAAAATTAAAGTTAATTTTAATGAGAAAACTACATAAAAATGGGGAAATATTATTTCTAGAAAAATGTTCTTCAAAGGGCTGTGTTCTATAAATAGGATTACAAAACCTGGGTGATAGTGAATCTATTTCCAACATGGTTCACTGAAGAATTAAGCCCGCTGTTGATTCCTAATGCACAGGAAAAAAGATTTCTTTCAAAATAACACACTCATTGACAATGCACCTGGTCAACCAAGAGTTCTGATGGGGATCTATAAGGAGGCTAGTGCTACACTCACGCCTGCAACCACAACATCTATTCTGCAGCTCAAGGCACAATGAGTAACATCTATTCTGCAGCTCAAGGCACAAGGAGTTATATTATTAAGAAATACAGTTCAAAAACCCATAGAAAGGGATTCCTCTGATGCATATGGGCAAAGGAAGCTGAAAACCTTTTGGAAAGGATTCACCATTCCGGATGCCATCAGAACATTCATGATGGAGGCTGAAATACGAACACTAGCAGCAGTTTGGACGAAGCTGACTGCAACCCTTATGGACTACTTTAGGGGCTGAGGACTTCAGTGGGGGAAGTAACTGCACATGTGCTGGAAACAAGAGAACAAGAATTAGAAGTGGATTCCCAGGCTGTGACGGAACCACTGCAATCTCATGGTAAGACGTGAATGGAGGGGTTGCTGAGCTGTGTCTTGAGACAGAATATACTGGTGAAGATGTCGGGAACTGCTGAAAGGACAGTAGGGATTCAGAATATAATATGAACTCAGCTGACAAATGAGTTGCAGAGTTTGCAAGGGCTGACCCCAATTTTCAAAAAGTTCTACTGTGGGGAAATGCTACCAAACAGCATGGCAAGCCACAGGGAGCTCTTTTGTGAAAGGAAGAGTTAAAGGACTCAGCAAACTTCACTGTCATGCAAAAAAAAAAGGGAGGGGAAAGAAATCACCAAAGCCACCCCAGTCTTCCTTGACAATACCCTATCAGTCAGCAGTTTTCAACATCGAGAACCTCCACTGGCAAAAAGATCACAATTCACTGACCGTCAGCATCCTTCAGCGATAAAGTGTTCTAAAATTAAGGTATGCAAATTATTTTTTTCAGACCCAGACACAATGCTATTGCACATTTAACAGACTACAGTATACTGTAAACATAACTTGTATATACGCACTCAGAAACCAGAAAAATTCACGCGACTCAGGTCTTATTGTGACTATCTCTTGCTTGGAACCGCATCCACAGTGTCTCTAAGATGTCTACAGTCGTGCTAGACAGCCTGCGCCCCACAGAGCAGAAACATGCAAGAGGGGGCCTGTCGCAGAAAGTGCTCGCAGACCCCCGCGCTGAGGAAAGCAAGGCTCGCGCAGCACATTGCCATCTAAAACAAACCTTTCCAGAAAGAGCTGGAACATAAAATTGAAATACAAAACTTCACATCTCAGGCCCTAGTCCCTAAACTACTGTTTATCCTACTTGGAGGAACGACGCCAAATTCTGTAAGAAGTTCGAAGATGGGGAGTGACAGACTACTTGGTGTTTAAATGTAGGAAAGAACAAAGTAGCCTCATGGCATGAAGCAGACTTGGTGCATGAGCAGTCCCAACAACAGAGAAGGCTTCTGGGGTACATACTTCACATTGGTGTTGGTACAGATGATGTACTCAATTTCATCTGAGTAAGGGTTCTGGAAAGTAAAGGAGCTGGTTCTCATCCACAGCCACTCTCGGTTCTTGGACCGGAACCGGAACATGACAGACAGCACCTGGCCTTTTAACTTCACCACCTGAAAAAGTTTTCAGTCTATCAGTGAAACCCACCCATTTCTACAACTCAAAGTCTTGTATCACTGTCCATGAAGTACCAGTCTCATTCAATGTTACTAGCAAGAGTGAAATGTAAGTGACTAAATAGAGATATTTATCATATTTCTTCTCAGAGCCCTAAGCTATCGGACTACAAGTCAAAGTCAAATAGGAGTAGTACTTATTTCCAAGAGCGAAAAGACTATGTTTCCCCATTTGTTCTGGAAAATCCTTTAAAAACATGCTGATTTGCCTTTTTAAGTCTATGCCAGAAATTTTTTAGCTCAAAGATAAGTGTACATATTGCTCCTCGAGCTCCCCTCAACCCCAATCTTGAGATTTTCTGTTTTCATAGCACCCTTAGAGGTGTCTAAGCTGGTTTTAGTCTTAATTTGCTTTTAAAAAGAAAGTAATTTTAGGGCCTCCCTCCTGGTGGAACAGGTTAACCCTCAGCAATATGAAGCTATCCAGAGCTACTGCAACACGAGTTCAATCCCCTGCCAGGGAGATTCCCAAATGGCACAGCAGACCTCTCCTGCCTCGCCCGCTGTTCCCCTCAGTGTTGTACTTTGTTCGGTCGATCCGCCTGCTCTGCTCCCCACTCTGTCTCTGGTGAATCTTCTCACCACTCCACACCTCTGGCCTACATCCCAGCTTGTATGCATAAATAAATAAATCTTTTTTAAAAAGTTAAAAATAAAAAGAAAAGAGAGTAATTTTAGATTATTTTAGTTTCTTGTCTCATAAAAAATAATCTTTCAACTTTCCATCTCAGAAAAAATAAGAACCACTGACACGTCTATGTAGTTGCCATGTGTCAAGCACAGGCTGTGTGCCTTGCATTTTTCTATTTTTAAGAATATCAATATATATTTAACACGTTTTAAAAAATAACAGATGAACATGTGCACGTGAAACAGCAGTGTGCTGTCTTTAGCCTCTTGTACTTACACATGCCCACCATGACACATACACAAAAAACACAATTACATTTGTATACAAACTGGATCTGAAAACCTGTTAACTGGTGTATGGTATCCATGCTATCTATTCAAATGAAATACGAGTCCAGTACTTCAAAATACCTATGTTTTACATTGTTTTTAAGAAAGAGTTATAACTTTGTGTTTAAGGGGACAAGTATGTGGCACTAATGCTGATGTCACAATCTGAGAAATTATTATAGGGGAAAATGGGACATACTTGACTTAGCAATAATAAAATGGCATATTTTAAACATATGCACATATACTGTGTATGACGTGTGTGTGTGTGTGTGTGTGTGTGTGTGTGTGTGTGTGTGTGTGTGTGTAAAGCCCTTAGAAATCAAAAGTGGAAATGAAGCACTGCAGTAACCAGGTGAGAAGAAAAATAATAAATAAATTCAACAAAGCTTTTCTGAAAACTACATACTGGGAACACCCTGGAAATATACTTTAATTCCGAGCTGCACTGGAAAAAATAACTAGATTTTTTTTACACACTTAAAACCAAAAGAAAAAATAAGCCCAAAGAAAAATAAATCCACCTAGACATAAGAAACATAAAACGTGGAAATCAACAACTAAATAAGCAGTTGTGACCATACATTAAAAAGCACCTTTGCTTATGTACTCAAAACACCTAACAGCAGCCGATGCTAGAACAACTTTGAGGTTACGGAGTGTCTGTATGGGCCATGCGAGCTATTTTACAATAAACATTTTCCTGAAGTGTTAAAATGCTACATTCTGTTAGCCAAAAGCATCACAGTTATGAACTTCACGGACTGAAGAGACACAGTAACTTCACACAGTCAGAAGTCCATATTCTTAGCTTTGAATGATCTCAACAAAAGTCAGAACACTCTTTCCGAGATGGCATAGACAGGAGTGGCAAGCCCTCTGCGCTGCGCTAAGTGGGTACACTCGTGATGCTGAAGACTCAGGACTCAGACTTTGCAGCTATTTTCTGCTCCCCTCTAGAAGATGGGCCATGTGCTTTAAATGTATTCTCTTATTTAATCTTTGCAACAGCCCTCTAAATTTAAGTACTGTTTTTATACCATTAGATCACAAGGACACTATTGAGGCTTAAACAGGGAAAATAAGTAGTAAGAACTAGTGCTTAAAACCAAGTCTGTCCAAAAATCAGTTATATCAGCTATTTTCAGAAGCTAGGTAGGGCCTGAAAACTAGAAATCACCTTATAATTGAGAGTCAACTCTCAATAATTGAGTCTTGACTCAATTATAAAAGAACTCTGTGAAAAGAAATTTTAGGCTACTATCTACTGTGCAGTGAGGCCTAGCATGTTTTAAGTGGTTCAGGACAGCCAGTTAGATACGAGACTGAGTAGTGAAAGCTGAACAAAAATACTCCAGACATTATCTGCAGTTTCAAAGTATTGGCCCTTCTCCGGTCTTTAAAAACACAGGTTAAAACATAAAACTTTAATGACTGCCACAGCAACATATATTTGTGTAGCGTATACTATATGTAGTAGATAAAATATCACTCAAACCCAACCAAGAAAAAAAGTCACCTGTTGGAAGCTGTCTCTTAGAAGCTGTTGGTCTTCAGGATGACAAAATTCTACAATATTCTTTCCTAAAAGTTCCTAAAAGGAAAAAGGAGAGTAGAGTCAGTACTTTTATGATCATCTAACTTTCTCGGCCCATCAGCAAGGAACTTGGATTTTATTTCTCCTGCCTTTTTCCTAAGATTATCAGTAAGTGTGGAGAAATAAAAGAGAAAAGAAGATGGAATCTGCTAAGCAACTCGCCTCGAGAGCATTTACCTTTTTAGAAAATACTGTGTACCTATTTTGACTGCATTGTTTTATAGATTTCACTCCTTTTAAGTATAAAACTTGATGTGCCTTTCAAATCTTGTGTATTTTTTTTTTTTACTATTTGTCTTAATGAGTTGTTTAAGAGTTCTTCAAATATTCTAGATACAAATCCTTTTTTAGATACATGATTTGCAAATATTTTCTTCTATTTTGTGACTGATCTTCTTTGTATTATCCCCTGAAGAGGGCAAAATTCGACTATGATGAAATCTAATTTATAAATTCTTTTCTTTCATGAATTACGCTTGGTTTCACAAGCTGTATTTTTCTAGATGGGATAATAACGTTGGTAGGACGTCAAGAATAAATTTAGCTACAAACAGAATAGGATCGTCTTTTTTTCCGAGCTGAAGCTGACACGTTTTGGTTAGCTTTGGAATTCCATGACTGCAAAACCTCATGTAGCCAAGGGAAAGCGGAGGCCAGCTACTGGTGGCCAACGAGCCCAGCTCCTCACCTGTGGCTGGTAGCCGACAGTGGCCACACAGCGGTGATCCACGAAAGTGAAGACCCCCTCTATGTTGTGTCGAGAGATGAACTCTGTTGGTTGACACACATTACTCATGTCTGTGCAGTTAGGGGAACTGGTTACCTGAAGCAAGAAGAGGAAAGCGATATAAAAAACAGCGTTCTTAAGACATGGAGACAACCCAGATGCCCGAAACTAGATGACTGGATCAAGAAGATATGGTCCATATACACAATGGAACACTATTCAGCAGTCAAAAATGATAAACACATGCCATTTGCAGCAACATGGATGGAGCTAGAAGGGATCATGCTCAGCGAAATAAGCCAGAAAGGAAGAAAAATATCGAATGGTTTCACTTATAACAGGAATTTAGGGAAACCAAGTAAGAGAGAGAAATTCCGCGAGGGAGGGGGAGGGTAAGGGCTCAAAACGGGGGAGAGAAGAGCACAAGGGACTATGGGGACAGTTCACGGGTGACTCGGTGGTGGGGAACCTACGGGGAATGCACTACAATGTAAAAGATATAAATAACAATAAATATATTTAAAAAATAAAATAACAGCATTCTTGACAGATGGATTTCCCCAGCTCATGGCCACTGACATAGACTTGAAGATCTGACTTTTCAGGATTTTTAAACTTTCACTTATTCAGAAAAAAGAGCACTCAAAACCAGAGAGGGCAGGAAGTGTAGCGACACTACCACGTAAGTACTTTGCCAATTTTGTGGAGAAAAATAAAGACAGAAGTTCATTCAATCCCAATTCCACCTATTTTCACTTGGGTAGGTTGTGTTCATTATTCAGATTGTAAAGTTACAGTCCCGAATAACCAAGAAACTTAATTTATGAAAAGAATCCAAATTAACTCCACTTCTCTATTGTTAGTTAGATAATGATAGAATTAAAGAAGATCTCTCTTCTTTTGTAAAGGAGCAAATTAATTAGTTAGGAATAGAAAATTCAGCATTGTAAAGCTAAGCGATATGAATAAGTGGAAAAGATCTTCCACTCTCAACCTCTTAAACTTCTTTTAAATCAGAGAGAAACAATGTTAACTATGAATGTCAAATTCCTCTAACTTTTTGGTTTTAAAAATTCTCCATTTGTATTAAGAGAGTAAAAGAAAAAGAAAAAGAACATGAGTAAGTCCTAGAGGAGATTTTCTTCTTAAGAGCAAAGGAATACTACTGATGTGGGAAATTCACACTTGCCTGCAGTCTACCGATGGCCACTAGGCAAAACTTGCTCCCCTGGCCAGCCTCTGGGTCATCGTCTGGGAGGGAGACACCTTGAGGACGGGAAAGGGAAAGGTGTAACAAATGCAAAATGCCTTCAAAATTCAGATAGGAAAAGATTTAAAACACACCGGGCTAGGTGCTTTTCTTACATTAAATCTAACCTTCACAACAACTATAGGGAGTATATTATCTCCAAATTATAGATGAAAAAACCAAGGTATTTTACGAATAAAGCAACTTCCCTTAATTAAAACCTCCAGTAAGTAACAATGCTAGAACAAACCCAGGTTTCTCCAAATCCAATGTGTAATCCCTTTTCCAAAATATATCGCCTCGCCTCTCTTTTCATTTTTGTCTCCCTATACTACCCACTTCTCAATCATACCCAGCCAGCAGAGAATAAAGCTGCTATCATTGTAAATTCTGACAAGTCAGTTTAAAAAAGCTGATCCCTGCCCCCGTCACCTTTCTCAATATCCCATTTTGATTTCAAATTGCAGTAAAGCTAAACTGCTCATAGCCTAATTTAAAACCTTACTAGAGAATACGCCTTTGTAAGTTACAATCAAGGCAGGTCCCCCTTCTCCATCAAATTCTTGCCTTTACTTTAGAAAGGTTTCCTAAGTTACCTGCTTTCAATGCCAACTGCTTTGCACACAAATACTGAGGACATAGGTATTCAATACACATTAATAAAAATTTTCACACTTACAAACTACCTCCTGTGACAGAGTCCACACTGAGTCATTAAAATCTGAGTAAGTTATCTCTATAGCTGGAAAGTCATTGCCTCCACAAAAGGAAGGAGTCTTTGTCATCCTATTTTGTTAGTTCACACCAAAGTACATTTCACGTACGAGGTACATAAAAAATGTGAGCTGACTGTCGTGGACCCTGCCAGGAACCCGCTGCACCAAGGTGAGTCCCTCCCCAGCTGCCCACCTGCCGGAGGCCAGGCCTTGATGTAGCCGGTGCAGTGCACCACCACGAAGTGCGGCTCCCCGTCCTTCACAGAGCCGAGTCCATTTCTAGAAGAGTTACAGGTGTGACTTAGAAAAGAGGCTGCTGATATTTGGGCCTTCCCCACCCAAGGGCGGCCACCGTATTTCTGACCCTTGCCAAAGTAAAACAAATGAAAGGCGCTCAGCAGGGAGAGAGCAGGTCAAGTGTAGGTAGAGAGTAGGGTAACTTCTTTACAAAGGACGAGCAAAAGAAGCTTTAGAAGTTCAGGAAAGTACTGCCAGGAAAAAAGGTGGCCAGGAGGTAAAGGAGGAGAGAGAAGGCTGCTGAGAGAAGGGGCACAGTAAGAGCTGAGCGCGGTGAGCTCTGTCAGTGCTTGGGCATCTGTTTGGGGTTTCACTACGTGGGCCTCACCTGCATCTGTTCCTCACGAAGCTCAATCTGTTCATGGAGACCGGGTCCACAGAATTACTGCCGCACCTGTTTCAACGAACACAGCCATTAAGAGCAATTAAGCTGCATCATCAGAGAACTTTCCATCCACTAATAGCCAGATAATAGGCTCTGGATACAACGAGACACGGAAAATTGATAACAACACTCCTAACAAAGAAGGATTGAGAAGTTACATTCAGTATTTCTAAAACGTATTCTATGTTTGAGTCAGAAGTCAAGATGTTCCATGTGCTTTCCCAATGCAGAGATCCCTTGTGGCAGCGGCCGGCAGGCTGTGTCTGTAAACGACGAGCCAGTAAACACCCCGCTCCGTGGGCCCCCCAGTCTGCTGCAAGCAGTTAGCTCTGCGATGACAGCGAGAGAACAGCCCCGACGCTCAGGAGCAAGTGGGCACAGCTGCACTTCCCACCAAGCCACAAGACCCTGCTGTGGGCTTCAGCTCTGCCCCGCAGCCCGTCTACTTGCCACCTTCCACCAGCTTGCTCCTGTGTCTTGGCATTGGCCATGTCCACACACTGGGGTGCTCCCTCCCAACCGCTCTACTTTTCCTCTCATTTCTTTAAAATAACAGATAAAACAGGGAAGTAAATGTCTGCTGTGCACTATAGAGTTTCTTTACATATACTTATTCTTCTAATCCTCAAGACAACTTGATGAGGTTGATATTAATATAACTCCCAATATTAGATAATGAAATCAAAACACTAAGTGGTCATTTAATGTGCTCGAGGTCTCAGAACAGGAAGCGCACACCCAGCTGTCTGCCCCAGAGGCTGCTCTGAAGCACTCACCTTCTTCATTCTCCCAGGAAACCGTCACTGACCCCTGCGCACCCACCCCAGTAGGCGCCCTCTCGGGACAATGTAGCCCATTTCCATGAAACCACCTTGATCTTACTGGGTTGTCAAAAACGTCATGACATCATTTTTCTGGTTTTTTTTTTAAAGAGTTATTTATTTTTGCCTACAAGCTGAGGTACGGGCCAGAGGCTTGGGGCGGTGAAAGGGTTCACCAGAGACAGGGTGGGGAGCAGAACAGGCAGATCGACCGAAGTCCACTGCTGAGGGGAGCAGCGGGGAGACAGGAGAGGTCTGCTGCGCCCTGTGGGAATCTCCCCGGCCAGGGATCGAACTTGCACGGCAGCTGCTGACAGCTCCACAGCGCTGCGCTTAACCGCTGCACCACCAGGGAGGCCTGTAATTTTTCTGCTTTTCAAGCAAAAATGCATCATGACTTTTCCGACAACCCAGTATTATGTGACTTTAAAATGTGTCTTTTCTACCTGTAAAGAAAGCACCACTGTCCTTTCTGCAGAATCCTAAAATATACAGTCTATAACTTATAAATACTGAATATTAACTGAAAAACACAAGAAAGTCTCAAATTCCTACCCCCAAAATGCAAAAATGGTCAGAATACACGGATGTGGTCACGACGTACTGGGGAAAATACAGGTTTTGGGACCTGGTCATGGATCAAACTAAACTCCTGTATCAGACGTTACCTGTGCCTGGGAAGGCGATTTCTTTGAATCTGTTGTTTTAATGGAAAACAGCACGGCGCAGCCCGCCCTTCAAGGGCAGCGGGCAGTGAGCGGGCACACACGGTGCCCGGCAGAAGGAGCGCCCTGCCGAGTCAGCGGGACAAGCCCTGAGGGTCTCAGAGTTAAGTTTAAGCGCAGCGCACGCCGTCCGCGCTCACGCCTCCGGCAGGCCGCTCACCTCATGCGGCAGATGAACGACCTCCTGGAGCCCATGCACATCCTCACGGAGGCCTGCTGACCTTCCTTCTTCACCGTGCCGGTCTTCAGGTCCAGGATGCGCCCTGAAAGGCGGTGGAAAGAGCTGAGCACTACCGTGCCTTGGGAAGGGGAGGAGAGGTCCTGGAGGCAAAGAAAATATTCGTGTCCTCCAATCTCTGCTCAGAACAGAACAGGCCAAGAAGGAGACAGATTTTTTTAATTCTGAAATACCTGAATCCCCTTCGGGGAATCTTACCCTTAAATCCGAAGGCAGCACCGGCCGTGACCGTGCCCGAGAACCTCAGGAGAGGAAAACGGCGCTGGCAGTAGGACCAGTACTGCAGCCCTGGGTCTGATTATTTCATACGCGTGCATGTGTACACATATGCGCTTGCACGCACAAACACACGCACAGGCACACGCGCGTACACACACACTCTCTCTCTCTCTCTCTCTCTCTGTGTCACTAGTTTAAAAAAATTTTACATGCTATAGAAAAACATACATGTGTCTCAAGCCAAAACTGTTCCTCCTCTTTATTATACAGGAAACAATGGCAACTAGAAAATGGAATCCATTAAAATATAAACAAGAGGAAACTAAACACCAACATTACTATGACCATAGTGAACTTCCCTGCATTATAACTACCAGTTTCCTTTAGCCAAATTCTGGCGAAAGGACTGAACAGCAGGGAAATGGGGATGGGCGTTGGGGGGATAAAAACAAAAGTGAAAAAGCAAATACCAATACCTTATACACTGACTGATAACCACTCCCCTCTGAAATACTAGTCTAGTCAAAATGAAGCACAAACAGGTCGAAAAAATAACTAGGTAATTATCCATAATAATGAGACAGAAAAAGGTCTTTTAGAATGGAAAAAATGTTCAATGCAGATTTAGCTTTTACTTTTTATAGAAGTGAAGATAAAAGTAAGCTTTTATGTGGGCATTGTCACCAATGAAACATTTCCTAAGGATGAGCTGTAAGTATATCATCTGCTTGCAGATAAAAAGAGCTAATTACATTTATTAAAGGAGAAAATTCTAGAAGCAATGACAAAGTCAATGAACCAATTTAAGAGTTAAAACACCTCATCTGCCTCAGGGGAAAAACCCAAATGGAAAATACTTCCTATTTATTTCCTACCCAATAATTCATACCTGCCAGGGCATTTTCTGAAGTAGAAAGCTGCTCACGGAGCTTGTCCACGTCATCCGGGTGTGCCTGGTCGTAGAGTGTGCTGCCAAACCACTCAGACTGTGGTTGGTTCAAAACAGGGGTCACTGAGTCAGAGACATAGACCACCCGGCCTGTCTCACATGAGACAATAAATAGAAAGCCATCCGCTGCCTCCAAGATCAAATGCTTCAGTTCCTGCCCAAGGGAAAAAAAAAAGTTAACACTGAATGCTGAAAAACCAAGTATTATTAATAATCATGAAAAGAAGTATGACATTTCACACCATAGGTATCTCTTCACAAGTGACCGCTGGCTCCTGCCTGGTCCACAGGTTTGTAACCCGAATATAATGAACTTCACTAACAAGGTAATCTATCCCGGTAAGTATTAATTCAATGTCTCTGTGTCACTATCCATCGACTCCTCTTTTCTCAGAACCCAAGACAGGAACTAAAAAGACTCTAACTCTCTCAGGTCTCTTTTAAGGATCTTACTCTAAAATATTAATATTCTCCCTCTCTCTCCTCAGATCTATAAATATGATCAAGTTTCCGCTATTCTGTACACAACTTCCCCTGAATTTACTCATCTTTTTCAGTGTCAAGCAAATACTAAGAGTAGTCTTATTCACTGACTCTATTGTCTTACTTTCATTTATTTCTCAATCCCACTACAATCTTCACTCTAAACCACTATATTAATGTTTCTCTAACATTAACATAATGTTAATTCTTTCCTTAACATTAGTCATTCTCACTAAGTTTTTGCTTAAGTTATTCCCCAAATTCACACTATTCCTCTATTTCTTGTTTTGCATATTTGCACTTCTATAGGAATTCCTTAACATTAATAAATTAAACATCAATAAATTAAATTAACATAATGTTAATGTTACTAATGTCCTTCTAACTACCAATTTAAGCCCCCTTTGCTGGGTCTGTATCATTTGACTCAACCCCTCGGCTGACTGTGACAATGTTGTTCTTCTATCCCTCAAATTTTATTTTCCCCTAGATTTTGTGACTCCATGCCCCAACTTTTGCTTCCTTTTTAAATGTCCCTTCTATCCTCAGGTTCCCTTTGTTCAAGTTTAAATGTAAGCATTTCTAAGCTTCTAAAAAGTTTAAGTTCTCTAGCTATATCATACTCTCTATTTTTTTATTTGTTTTCATTGTTAATGTATACCATACTCACTTGTGAATAACACCCATGCCACCCACTATGAATCAATCCCCCTCTCTAATTCCCTAGACTTGCCTAATTTTTTCCCTAGGGTTTTAAGCAGAACTGAACTACAAGTATCTACTGAGCATTTTCAATTAGGTAATCTACCAGCAACTCGATTTCAACTTCTCAAGGGCTGTCATAATTTCCCCCTCAAAAAAAGATCCTCTGTGCTTGTCCAGCATTCCCTTTCTTAACAGCATCACCTTCCTGTCAGTCTACGAGCCTCCAAATCTAACTGCTGCCTTTCACACGCCAGCGATAACTCAGTGTTATCAAGTCTAACTTCCAATACTGCGTCACCATGCCAGCTCTCGTATGCCAAAACTAGTGGTCTTCCTGTTTTCACTTTCTCCCATTCATCCTTAACATGCTACCACATCTACTAACATATTTTTGATGACGCTCCACTGTCCAAACATTAAAATCTAACTTCTTTAACAGAGTATCTCAATATGCCGTATCAGGTCCCAGCCAACTTTCCTGTTCTCATCTCCAAAAGCCTGCTAAAAGCTACTTGATTTTTCTTGAATAGTTCAGTCATTCTCACTAAGTTTTTGCTTAAGTTATTCCCCAAATTCACACTGTTCCTCTATTCCTTGTTTTGCATATTTGCACTTCTATAGGAATTATTATTGCAGCTCTATTACACAATTGATTCTGCACTTATGATTTACTGATGTCTACTTTTACCAGTCTTTCTATTTTGCACAGCACAAAGGACATGGTAAATCCACAAAAAGTACACTAACTGGAATGTGTTGACTCATTATCTGTGTGAATACTGTTAGAACAGATTGGTTAACTGTGCCAATGTGTATATGTATAAAATACGTATACACATGTATACGTATACATGAGGTTTCACGTAGACCATCCCACTTGGACAATTCTCATTTCTTTCAAACCAAATTCCTATTTTCCTTCCAACCCACTGAACAAAAAGGGTGGCATTACAGGGCAATTATTTTCTTCCTTGTATTTGTACTATTTTCTGACATTTTCCTGCAATAAGCATGTGTTATTCTTAATGATTGAAATAAAATATGGCTTCCCTACTCCTAGAAGTCTTTGCTAAAAATTTTCACTCAGCAAGGCTTCTGAGGCTGGGGGGAGTGAGAAAAGGGTGAGAGGGGTTAAGGGATGGTGGTGGGAAAAAGTTTAGAAACAAATAAATAATCCTCACTCAGGCCTGATCATTTAGCCACCCATCCAGTATATATCAAGCGCCATGTATGTGTCTTACTTAGGACAGTTCTCTACACACATTCCTCACTCATGCTGGCTCCCGCTCACCAAGTCCAGAAAGCTGGAGGTGTGCGCCGCCTCTACTTTCCCGCGGTGCACCATCCCCAGGTGATGTGACTGCATGTGAGGGTCCTCTTAGCACTAGGCCTGGGAAGTGCTTCAGGGGTACGAGAGATTCTCTCGTTCACCTTCTGTAACGCTAAAGCCAAGGAAGAGGACCGGGTCCATAGACATGGTTATCTCCTCTCCCTGGGATTCGACTGTTCTACTGTTTTCCTGCATAAATTCTAAATTACCTGTGAGGTTTGTTAAATACTTTTCACACGTCTCTACTTTTCACTGTTCCAGTGCTAAATGTCATAATCGGGGACCCAAACTCGCTTTCCCAAGGCCTGAAAGTTCCTTCAGAGCAGCAAGTTGTCCTTTGAGCAGTTTATACCGAGTCAGCTCTACTTTGTCTCCCAACATATTGCTGCACTTATTCAGAATTATGGGCCTCTACTCCCAGAGGGTCAAAATTTCAACACATCCTAGCCTGTCCTCTGTGAGAGCTGTGCATCGCAGAGACCTGGTCAGTGAGGAAGGATGGCTTGTAGGTGCCGTCGGTGGACGTGTTGCCAGTCCCTCGCAAGGACTTCATGTGCGAAACCGCCATGCGTAAGATGGTGAGCTTGTCGGGCTTCCGAGCCAGCGCGCTGCAGGTGGGGACCATGTCCGACAGCTCTGTGATGTAGGCCGTCATCTTGTTGCGTCGGCGCCGCTCGATTTCACTGTGGTTTTCCCTGCATGGAAAGAGAGACGCCCCAACCAGGTAGGTGGTCACATCACACCAGAAGGAGCGGGGAGACTGACACAGACGCCAAGGGAGCTGCTAAGAAATGTGGAACTTAGATTTAGTGTCAGAACTCAGGATCAGGTTTGCCAACCTTCTCATGCAGAGCAAGCATGGAATAGGAACTAATAAGGCAGACAGAACAAAGAGATACCAGCAAATTCCCTCTATTTCCTGGAAATTTTGCTTCCAATGTAAAGTATCACTTCCTCAGAATAAAAAATGTTTTAGGAAATGAATCTTAAAAAATGATGATTTAGGGCCTCCCTGGTGGCGCAGCAGTTCAGCGCTGCGCTGTGGAGCTGTCAGGAGCGGTGACGCGAGTTCGACGCCCAGCAGGGGAGATTCCCACATGGCGCGGCAGACCTCTCCTGCCTCGCCCGCTGCTCCCCTCAGCAGTGTATTTCCATCGATCTGCCTGTTCCGCTCCCCGTTGTCTGTGGAACCCTCTCGCCGCCCTGCGCCTCTGGCCTGTACCCCAGCTTGTATGCATAAATAAATCTTTTTTAAAAATGATGATTTAATTTAGTTAAGTTCCTGAGAGACAAATGGCTGACTCTATTTTTACTTTGACTTCTTAAAGGCTGAAAATATAAAATGACCAATGTTTCCTAACACAGGTATGTTACTCAATATCAGATACTGGAATCAACAGTGTAAATTCCGTTGTTTGTTCTAAGTTTCTCTTCCTAATCTGGAGGATTTAAGAGTTTTATTTGTCCCCCTAATGCACAAAGTCCCACCTTCTTTACTGGGTTCACGATGCCAGTGCACTGAGCTGCAGGAAGGCAAGATGCCATCTGCAGTGCCTCCCTGGTGGTGCCACGGGTTGAGTCTCAGCTCCAAGAAGCTATCACAGCAACTGCAGCACGAGTTCGATCCCTGGCCAGGGAGCTTCCCACATGGCGCAGCAGACCTCTCCTGTCTCCCCGCTGCTCCCCTTAGCAGTATACTTCAGTAGATCTGCCTGTTCTGCTCCCCACTCTGTCTCTGGCAAATCCTCTCACCCCCCTCCCCACACCTCTGGCCTATACCTCAGTTCTTGTATGCATAAATAAATATAACTAAAAAAAAAAAAAAGCCCTCTGCAGGGGTAGCTCATGGAGCCCCAATTTGGGACAGAGTGATCTGGAGAACAGAAGTGGAGTGGGGAAGAAGATGCTTAAAGGCCTGAAAACAAACATTTAGATCTCCCCAGGGTGAGCAGATCACACCTTGAGTGTTGTAGTCCTAAAAATCAAGACACAGCATCACTGTGAAAAGTAGCAATCCAGGGCCTCCCTGGTGGCCTAACGGTTAAGTCTCAGCACTAGGAAGCTATCCAGAGCCACTGCAGTGTGAGTTCGATTCCCTGCCAGGGAGGTTACCATAGGGCGCAGCAGACCACTCCTGTCTTGCCCACTGCTCCCCTCAGCGGTGTACTTCAATCGATCCGCCTGCTTTGCTTCCCACTCTTTCTCTGGTGAATCCTCTCACCACCCCACACCTCTGGCTTACACCCCAGCTTGTATGCATAAATAAATAAATCTTTAAAAAAAAAAAAAAGGTAGTGATCCAGCAGTTTTCAAACTGGGTTTCTGAAAAGCAGTGTTACTCTGCCCTCCATGAGGGTGCCGCAAAGAGACTACGACAACACGCTGTCCTTTTACTTCTACTTGAGCAGCTTTATCTCTCTGCTTTGCTTCAATTACCAAATACTCTACTGGAACAAAAGTTCTCTGTGAAAACAACTAATCTGATATAAATCCCTATTGTGTGGGAAGAGCAAACTCTCCCCACAAGTGTTAATAAGTGACATTTCAAGGGCAGCCCTTGTTGGCAACAACGCAACGCTCTGCCCCTCCTCATGCTAAGTTAGTTTTCTGAAGAGCGAAAGTTAGCAGGAGGCACGGAAAGGCAGCAAAATGAGCTTGTGGCCCGGGGGTAACAGCGGGGAGGGGGAACAGGCGCACCGGCTCTGTCAGCGCTGCCCCCGCGCTGCCGCACGTCACAGAGACCAGGGAGAAGGAAACCTGAGCGCAGCATTTCTCCTGCAGCATTTCTACATTCTTAGCAACAGTCTCCTTTCCCGGTGGCAAGAAGGTATCACCACGTCAGTCCGTTTTTTGTTACTTTGGCTGAAAAACATAGAATTCTGCTCTCAAACGTAAAGCACCCATCTTCCCATGCCAGGTTTCTGGCACTTAGGTCCAGGGATGATCTCTTACACAGCCACAAAAAGCTGCTAAAATTTTTCTGGGAAACCACAAAGATTCACTCACCACAGCGACACCAGCACAGTGTGGCATGTAATCCGGACTGGGAGTCTACATAGGAAACAGGGGCAGGCTTTCTAGCGTGGGCCGGGTACATGCTGAGCAAAGAGCCGGAAGTAATCGCAAACACAGATACGGTTGTTAGTTTTCTGTCGAGAGTACTCTCCTACTTAAAAGTACCAACCTGCACAGTTGCATTATTTATAAGGCTTAATGCTGATAAGGAGGAAAAAAGGAAACTATAAACTAATAGCAATTTCTTAAATTCCTAAGTGACGTTCCCGCAACTCACCCACTTCCTGATGGGGGAAGCCAAAGTTCCTGTTACATACAAATCTCTAAAAATTTTGTCCTCCCTCTCTTGGCACGATAAGGAAAAACACAGAGAGAAGGAAGAAGAAAAGAGCAGGTGAGAAAAAGGACAGAAAAAGCAGCAGCATCTGCTTCATCATGCTAAAGACACTGTGCTCCTACCTGGCGAGTCTCTCTTTATCCGCAGAGCTCTGCTCATCATCCGACCTAAAAATAAAATCAATGAACTAAGCTAAAATTAAAATAAAAAGGAAAGGAAAGGAAAAAAAAGGAAAGGAAAGGACCCAGAGAAGAGAGGAGAAAATGGAAACATGAACAGGAGCATTGCCGGTAACTCTACAAAGCTGTCCGCTGGGATGAAGAAAAAGTAACTTATAGGGCAAAAAGACAACAAAAAAGCAAGGTCAATATTCTTTACGAATTAGCACGATCCGAATACAGAAAGCATTCTGCCAATCAATCTCTGCAGAAATCAAGGCCATATATACGGTTTGAACACACAACAAACAAGGGAATACCATTTCACACACTACTTCCCACTGGGAAAGACAATGAGAGCCACATGTGCTTTTCTATAATGGGAAAATTCAGAGTACATCACAGTAAGAATGTCCAACAAGTGCCACAAATCCAAGCGCTCTCCAGCACCGAGCGCACACGCACTCAGACAGCATCATCACGCGGGCTTGCAGGAGGGAACAGAGCTGGGCTTCTGGCATACCCTTACCACTGACTGATCCCGAAACAGTTTCTATTAAGCCACTTTCCCATTTCTCTGCAACAAAGGCACAACATTACGAGACCCCAGTACCAAAGCCCCTGCTGTACTACGTAGGGTCACTGCTATGTGTCTTTGGGCTGTGGGCTACGTAGGGTCACTGCTATGTGTCTTTAGAAAACAGACACTGCAAGACTTGGTGGCAGCTGAAGAAATAAAGGCATTGGCAGGCCAGGATCAGTAACCAATTCCATTTTAAATGTGTGTATATAAAGAAGTCTCAAATAAAATATCGAAGTAGGACATGTTAGCAGGGTGAAAGACTAGTTAGCTATTTAACAATGACAAGTACAGTTACTTACGAGTAGATGGGAAAATTTCTATAAAACTGTTATCAGGAAAAAACAAAATAACAGTAATGACAGAACCACATAAAAACTTGTGCATGCTGAAGAAGAAAAAGAGAACTGAGTGACATTAAGCAGTTTAAAGTTACATGTTCATTGGATATTACAGTTCCTAAACAAATTAGACCTTTTTTCAAAAGTTGAAAAAATTCATACATTTTCGTTTTTGAAGCGTCGCTCCTAAATTTCCAAGAAGGATATGTGAGGTGGACCAGCTTAACAAAGCATATCTTAAAGGACTGAAATCTCTTCCTGAAAGAAATTTAAGTATTTAAAATTCCCATTACCACTATTCCCACTACTGCAGACACATAACCACTCCAGTATTTCTGAGTGAAACATAGAAATGTACAGTCACAATGAAGCCCAGACTAGTTCAGGTGACACAGCCTCTGAGGACGCCGAACCTGCACCGTCACCGCTACCTCACGGCCGCACGTTCTGATGCCGCCTCAAGAACTATCCCCCAAACACGTGTGCCAAATACCACACTTCGGAGGTGGTTCACATCCTAAAGAATTTACAGACACGTACTCTGATGAACAAATCCTTCAAAAACCTCTGCAAGTCACTCCTCTCTGATTGCCACTGTCACCACTCTAGCCCAGGGCCTTATGATTTTATGGCTGTTTTATTTCAACAGCGCCTACCCAGCTCCCTGACGACAAGTGCTTCTCTCCAGCCAACTCCATCTACAGTTAAGAGTGGAGATCCTGTGCTCTGTTATACATGATCCCCTCCGTCAAAGCCTCTGCTTCAGAGTAGTTTTATACTACTGATATTTCTTAGCTGAATTTTTTAAAAAAATACAATTTACTGCTTAACTTACAGAATGAACTTTCTAAAAAACAGTACCTGAGCTGAAAATCTATTTAAGAAAAAACAAAGTATTTTTCATCATCTTGACAGATAAATTAAGCAAATTTATCTCCAACAAAAATTATTTGTTTCCATTTTTAGAAGAATTAAAACCATTATCTGTATAGATTTCGTATGCCCCCTTGAACAACAAAAGCAACCAAGAGCGAGAAATCCGTATTATTGTGTTTCTGCGGCCATCCTGCAAACACCAGTACAGCTACCTATCATACACAGAAAACATGCCATTAGTGTGAAGTCATGTCACCTAGACATAAATAATAATTATACTACTAAGTTTCGCCAGCTTCCAGAACAGGAAAGAGAAAAGACAGAGAAACTAAACTCTCACTGAGGTAAATTAAAACTCAGTAAGCATGAAGCGCCCGGTCCCCCAACATGGAGCGAAACGGTCTCTCACGTTACCTGGCAAACCGCTCTTTATCATTAGACATCTGATCGTCATCACACCTGAAAGAGAAGGAAAAGCTTAGTCCCGACCATTGTACTTGTCATAAGTATTTCACTTGGAAATGAAAACTAGAAAGGGACAGAAATGTTCAAGAAAAAGAAGTCAGTGGCAAAGCATCACAAAGCATTCGGTGACGATAGCACCCCGCACAGCACCCCCAGGACGTGTCCACCTCTGCCGTCTCCTTGACACCTGCATATCAGACACTGCAAAGAAAGGTGATGCCCTGGTGGGGGGTGGGGGGGGCACCACTGACTGCTTCACTCTCAGTTCAGAGATACTTGTTTTTGTTTGTCCTAATTGTTAAAAAACAAAAACAAACCAAAAAAAAACCTAACACAGAATTTACTATCTTGACCATTTTGAAAGGCACAGTTTAATAGTGCTAATTATATTCACATCATTGTCCAAAAGGTCTCTAGAACCTTTTTGCCTTGCAAAACTGAAACTCCATGCCCACTGAACACCATCTTCCCCTGGATTCCAGTTCTTGGCAACCATCACTCCACTCTCTGCTCCAATACTGACCACTTTACAGACCTCGTGTGAGGAAGTGGAACTGGACAGTATTTGATCTCCTTGTGGCTGATGTATTTCACTTAGCGTGTAATGTTCCTAAGATTCAATGCTGTAGCATGTACCAGGATTTCCTTCTTTTTAAGCTGAGCAATACCCATTGGCTGCAGACTGCACAGTTTGCCTGTTCATCTGTCAATGGCTATCTGGGCGGCTTCCCCTTCCTGGTGGAAAAGGAGGCAACGAATATGAGTGTGCAAATACCTTCCTAAGATTCTACCAATTATTTTTGCTATATTAACAGAAGTGGGGCTGCTGGATTACATGGTAATTCTATTTTCAATTCTTTGAGGAACCTCAATACTGTTTTCCATAATGTTTTCACCTCCCCCCCACCAGTACAATTTGCCCATATTCTCCCCCATATTGTTATTTACACTTTTGACGGTGGCCATCCTAATGGATATGAGGTATATGTCTTACCATAGTTTCAATTTGTATTGCTTGCATGATTACTAATATTGAACATTTTTTATATGCTTTTTGGCCATTTGAACAGAAATAACTATGCAAGTCTTTTGTTCATTTTTAATTGGGTTATTTGGGTTTTTGTAATTGAGTTGTAGAAGTTCTTCATATATTCTAGGTATTTTAACTCCTAACCAGATGTATAATTTGTAAATATTTTCTCCAATCCTTTGCATTAACTTTGTTTCCTTTGACACGTAGAGCTATTTTTAAATTATGATTCAAACAATGCAGTTTATCTCTTTAACCAAGGAAATGTGATTCACTCATTGCAACAATTGATAAGTTAATAAATCCAGTTTGCTATTACAAAAACCAGAAAGGAGGATATGCTAAGGGAAGAAAATATAACATAAAAACACTATTCTTTGGATGATCTAAATTTTCCTCTTCTCACGGCCACAGGATGTAACAAAGCTCTACTAACTTCGGGCAGAAATGCTTTGGGTCTCAAGAACTCTTACAGAAATATTTTCTCCAATATTTTGCAACTATCCAATATTTCTATATGATGGCCAAACTGCAGTTGTTGTTGTCAGAACTAAACAGCAGGGTTTAGTAGGTAGAACTACAAGTCTTAACTTTAAATATTACTTGAAAAAAAAAGATGCCACTATACTCAGCATTATAAAACTAAATGCAAGTAACTTAAAGTATGAGTCGTGTGTAGAAAAGCAACTAACGAGATTATGATTGTGTTTATGTACACACATGCACTTAAATACACTTACTTAGGCTCTGAGTATTTCTGGAAGGATACTCAACAAATTCAAAACTGTAGTTATCGAAGGGGAAGGGTGCCAAAGATCTGAAGTTAAAACTAAAGTGTACTTTTACTAACTATGACTTTGCCCTGCTTAGAAAACTGCTGTAAAGTATACTACTTGTAAAACTTACGTAAGTAAAGTTAAATCTGGCCACTAACATAATAAAATATTTAACAGAGTTCCTATACTGATCTCTTAAATACATTATTCCGCAATATGGATAGTGACTAAGTAACATTTGCAACTTTGGAAATAAAAAAAAAAACGCAGACTGCAGTCAAGGTTCTCTTCCTTTCTTTGACTAACTGCTTTTCTTCCTTAAAAACAAAGCGAAGAAACTGATCTTCAGCACGCACATTTCCCCCTACGAAGGAACTCTATCGACTGCTGAGAGTGCATTTGTAGCGCTCTAAAACATTCAATACTCAAGGATACAAATTCCAATTCTGATGTGTAGAAATCAACCCGTATCCAGTCCACACGGACGACTCCCCAACAAAGGACGCTCCCAGCAGGCACTCCCTTGTGCGGCCCCCCCTACCACCCCAACTCAGGACTTGCACACACAGACAGGTACGCATGTCCGCACAAGCAAGGTCTGATAAACACTCGCAGACCAGCACCTGCCCTCTGGAATGCAGTTGTCGCCAAGGAAAGAAACAGAAACAGTCTCGCTTCCTCAAGGCGAAAGACCAGAGAGAGACCCCAGGCCAAGTCAGCAGAGTCCAGCTCCCAGCAAACCACTCCGCTGCATGCAGCCTGGTGAGTGAGCCTAGGCTAGATCAGCGGAGGAATAACCCAGTCAATCCACAAAATCATGAGGAATAATGAATCATTTTTTTTAGGCCACACAGTAGTAATAACTGGTCATGTAAGTCCTCTGTCCTCTCCTAACTAGGGTGCCTTCCTCTACTAAGAGAATGCTTGAAATTTTTATGGGTACAACATAAAATGTAAATTTAGTTTTAGGATGAAGCACTCTCCTTAAATCTAAGGACAAAAATACTGTAAGTCAGAAATATAAAGACCGTCAACTTTACTTATCAATATCAGAAATCTAAAGTTTTTAAAAATCTGGGCCTCCCTAGTGGCGCAGCAGTTAAGCGTTGCGCTGTGGAGCTGCTGGCAGCAGCGACGCGAGTTTGACAGCCGAGAAGACTCCCACATGGTGCGGCAGACCTCTCCTGCCTCGCCCGCTGCTCACCTCAGCGGTGTGTTTCCATCGATCTGCCTGTTCTGCTCCCCACTCTGTCTCTGGTGAACCCTCTCACCGCCCCACGTCTCTGGCCTGTACCCCACCTCATATGCATAAATAAATAAATCTTTTTAAAAAAAAAGTTTTTCAAAATCTTACCTCAAAAATTTACTGTTCCCTTCTCCATCATCATCAAAATCCAACCTGGGGAAAGCCAACAATAAATAAGGTAAGCTTATGGGAATGCAGAGCACTAAGAAATTACTAATTTTCAACTCACAAGTTACCTGAACACCCATCCAATTGGAAAAAGGAAAAGAGGAAGTGGATTAGTCAAGCAAAGCTATATTACCGCTTCCTTAGTAGGCCAAACAGAGCAAAGAAATTCGGCAATTGACAAAGAGAGTACCACTGCAACTTATTCCCCTAGGGGAGCAGTTCACCTTCACCCAAGTTTTACATTCATAGTATAACCTCCACAAAAAAAAAGCAGGAATCTACTGAAAATGGGTAAGAAAAATCAATATGAACAATTCAGGTTAATTTTTCATTTCTATAGTCTACTCCAAGTTATGTTACCAGTTTTATGAAACAAACATCTTTCAAAACAGTGATTTAAGGCTTCAGAGAATTGTTAAATAATACTTCCGTCCTTCATCTAATAAACATGTAATACGGGCTGTATTCAAGATGAGGTGGAAACAAAAACCTTGCCCTCGAGGAACTCTTTGCCTAGAGAAGCACAAATATAAAATAATTGAGAATGGCAAGGTTCAACATAAGGAGTATAATCAATCTGCTACAGACATTTAGTGGAAGGAGGCAATCTTCACTTTAGGATATTAAGGAAGGTTATAGTGACAAAGTAGACCAACCTCCTACCAATCCCTGTACTCCATTAAGCTAAAACACAACCCATGTTTCCACCTTAACCCAACAAGAACTCTTTGCATCTCTGCAAGCATACTATAACCTGATATTAGGAGCCTCTGAACGGGTTAGGCAGGAAGCGTGCATCACCCCTAATGTGTTCAATCTTCTTCCTCCCTTTAGCCCTTCATCACCTGTAAAATCCTATCCATATAAGCAGTAACTCCACTTCTAAGAATTTATTCTAAAGAAATAAATTGAAAATGAACTAAACAAAACAAACAAAAGTAACTCAAGCTCTGAGGAAGAAATGGTGACTGCAAAGGTGAGAAGAATAGGTAGAGGGGTCAGTTTCAAATGTGACCAGCCTAGAGCTTTGGCGGGAGCATGGCGAGGTACACACACATCTCAACATGTGACGAAGCACTCCCGAAACTCACACCGACTGTAAACCAATGTAAAT
The DNA here is from genome assembly GCA_004024925.1 of Scalopus aquaticus. Classification (NCBI taxonomy): domain Eukaryota; kingdom Metazoa; phylum Chordata; class Mammalia; order Eulipotyphla; family Talpidae; genus Scalopus; species Scalopus aquaticus. Next base: position 30,682 of record PVIJ01015199.1, read on the forward strand.
AATAATAAAATTTCATTAAAAAAAAAAAAGACCTCAAAAAATTATGTAAAAGATGTTCATTTCAGCATTACATATAGCAGTAAAATATTCAAAACAATTTAAAATCCCAAAATAGGAATTAAGTACAGCCCCTTAAGTTAGTATGAAATTATGTTTATATAGAATATGGAACAAAGTAAAAAAAGATTACTATATATTAAGAGAAAAGGCCAGGCTATTTAAACTTATGTAATTATATAATTGTAATTTTTAAATCTACATATAAAGAATGAAGGAATGACATTAAAAAATTGATGAGAGTTGACATTGGGTAATAGCAGTATTGTACTATTTTATTCTTCTTTCTGTCTGTATTTTTCAGTCTTTCTAGAGAAGAATGTGTATTATCCTTCTAATATATTTTTTCCTGATTACCAATAATACACATATAAGAAAATCCAGAATTAAAAAGAAAAATCAATCTCTCTAATTCCATCACCCAGGAATCTGATAAACATCCTTTTGGTTTGATGTTGCACATAAGTTACACACACTTTCCCTGATAGAGTGGACCATTACATACACTGTGACTTCTCTATCTTAATACAGCGTGAAAATTTTCCTGTACTGATATATACTTGTCACTTCTAATAACACTACAATACCTCATTTTTAAATACAAAAATTTACTCAACCAATCCCCTAATTTTGATATTTATATTATTTCCAATTGTTTGCTATTGTATATAAAACCATAACACTGTGATTTAAGAGATTGGATTTTAAAGGTTTCCTAAGTTCCTGTTCTACATCTTCCACTTACTAGCCTTAGAACTTTGGGTAAACTACTTACTCACCACATCTCAGTAAATGAGCTAAAAATATGTCAAGATCTTGGAGATGCAGCGAGTCTTAATGTTAACCCAGGGATTACTTTGCATTATTACGGTGGGAGGAAACTTAAAATCTCATTATAATATCAGACACGTAATTTTTAAAAAGGGAAATTTAATACCAAAAAAATGGATAAAACACTACCCATTCTTCTAGGCCTTTCTATAACAATCTCCTTTCTGAAGCATTTCCCAATCTCTACCAACCAACTGTGGTATTTCCAGAACACAGTACTTGTTCCTTCTGAGCAAATGCGACATCTTCTATCTTACATTATATTGACGTGTGAATGATTATTCCTGCCAGAATATAGAGAGAGACCAGTACTGTGTCTTACTTATCTCTCTATCCTACTAGCAGTGAGCGCAATGTGTCATGCTAACTAGGCATTTTGGAACTGAATGAACTCTGCATTCCAAACCAGGTACCATATCAATACTTAGAAATATTCTGGTGTTCAGCATTTCCTAAATTCAGAAAAGAAAGCAGCTTAGAATTTGAGATATTGAGAATGCAGAGACAGAGCATACAGTTTTCTCAGCAACAGTGAAATCTGTGGGCTTAGTGATAATCCTTCATTTTGCATTTTTGGTTTTTAAAAAACTACTTATAAGAAATGCAGAGAGAAACAGCAATTCTATATAAGGAAAAATACAGGGAACAAATAAAGCTACAGGACAGCAGCACAGTAAGTGACAGTGAAGTGAGAGTGAGGAATAGCCAAGGGGGCACAGCCACTGACTAGCTCAGACTGGCTGACAGGAGAATCGTTTGTGACACTAGACTCACCCTGGCCGACGCTTAATAGCCCTCTGGACAACGGCTCCTCCACCTCGAATGGCAGACCCTGGGGTCCCAGAAGCAATGGCTGACCCCAGTGATGGAACATCTGATGTCATTTCTGCCCGAGAAAAATGAAACACTCTTTTAGAAAACACGGTCCTTGTTTGTCATGATCGAACTGGCTAGAAGAAAGGCTCAAGCTAGCAAACCAAATGCTCACAATGGACCTGCTCTTCTTGAAGTCTTACCCTGGTGAAAGAGGAAGAACTGAGTTCTTGCCACTTCTCCGAGTTTGGAAGAGGAGTACTATATTTCAGCCTTCACTTTTAAAAACTTTTAACAGTGACATAGTAAGCTAAAACACACACACCAAATGGTTTTATACATTTCACTCATGGAACAAATATTTATAACTTATCCATTAATTTTATTTGGAAAATACAGAAAAACCCCCAAAATAAAAAATGACCTAATTCCAACATTCAAAAAAATTATAAAGAGTAAACTATATTTCTTCTTTTCCTACCCTTCTACACCTCCCCTCTCCTTCAATTTAATCTCATCCCCCTGAATAAGCATTGTTAACAGCTACACTCATATTATCTTTTTTCCATTACATTATATATACCTATCTTTCTAAGCAATACCAGGCATGTATTTTCTTAATAAAAATGGAATCCTGACCTAGTTGTTTTTTTTTTTTAGCATTTAAATGTCAGGCATCCATTCAAGCCCACAATCACAGACATATATAGCCTTATTCTTTTTATGACTTCACACTATAAATATACTTTATTTTATTCTACCATTCTCCAATAGGTGGACATCTAGGTTTTCTTCTACTTATTTTATTATTATAATTTTTAAGTTACTTTTCTTGACTATTATAAGTAATGCTCCAAGAGCATTTCCTATATGACTCTAAATTTTATGCCCCTACACACGAGAGTATTTCTCTATCAGCACTAAATATTGTACTTTTTAATTTTACCAACTTTATTAGGTAAAATTGGTAGCTTATTTGTTTTGATTTGCGTTACATTTCTTTTTATTTTACTCATCTGAAATCAGTGAATCTGATTCCTCACTTTAACTTTTTTATGCTGAATGTCTTTCCCCAGTAAATCTGTAGAATCTATCAGCATATGAAAGATATAATAATAAGCCCATTGCCTACTATGTATTACAAATATTTCCTTACCACCTATGCCTTTAACTATACAACATAATGTACATTTATTTTGCTAAATTTATCAATATTTTCCAAAATAATTCCTGGGTTTGTAACTCTTCTTAAGGAAGCTTATCACCAAATTATTTCTATATTTTCTTATAATATTTTTGTTTTCCACACTTTGATTTTTAATCTACTATACCCCATGCCAACTTAGCATAAGAAAGGACTAATTATTCTCTTTCGACTGAATAGCTAATTATTCTAATATTTATTTGCTTAAGTTATTCTTTCCTCACTTATCTAAAAATGACTCCTTATATTTTAAGTTTCTATGTATAATCTTCTATATATTTATTCTTTATTATTTCCCTACTCCTATGTCAATACTGAACATTTGATTACAACAGCTTTACATTTTAATTATTAAACAGAAAGCCCTCCCTCCTAGCAAAGGCTGAGTGGGGAAACTAAACATCCACTCTTGTGAGACTGTGAAGAGGTACCCCAAAACCCCTTCTGGTAGAGAGTCAGAGAAGGCCAAATAGTCTTGCGATTTTCATTTCCAACAGTCAGACATGCACACACATCCCCCACTGTGTCAGTGCAGACCACACGGGAGGTGTAACTCTCATCTCCACCCCGCAGCAGGAAGAAGCCCCATCTCTGGTACCAACAGAGGCTGAGTGGAGAACCTGGAATTCTGTCTCCACCCAGGAATAACAGGGCAGCCCTCCACATTCCCCCTAGCTGAAACAATTTACTTAGGATCCAAAGTCATAGCATATAATACAAAATATCCAGGTTTGTTTTTTAAATATCATTCACTGAAAGCTCTCAAATCAAATGAAATATAACCACCAGCAGATGCCAAAATATGACACAGTTGTTAGAATTATCTGACAAAAATTTTAAAACAACCATGATAGGGCCTCCCCAGTGGTGCAGCGGTTGGGCACTGCGCTGTGGAGCTGTCGGCAGCCACAACGCAAGTTCGACGCCCAGCCGGGGAGATTCCCACATGGCGCGCAGACCTCTCCTGCCTCGCCCACTGCTCCCCTCAGCAGTGTATTTCCGTGGATCTGCCTGTTCTGCTCTCCCCTCTGTCTCCGGTGAACATTCTCGCCACGCCACACCTCTGGCCCGTATCCCAGCTCATATGCATAAAAATAATAAATCTTTAAAAAATAATAAAAATAAAACACTGTGATAAAAAATGTTTAGGCAAATTACTAAAACAGTTGGAACAAATGAAAAACTAGAAAGCCTGAGCAAAGAAGACATATAAAGAAGAATCAAACGGGAATTTTAGAAATGAAATAAAAGCAAGATGTAGGGAACAAAGGAAACAATAAGTGAAATGGAAAACAAAATACTAAAATCACCCAATCTGAACAAAGAGTAAGTAGACTGGGACAGAAAGTTAGCATAAGAAAAATTAAGTCTCAGGACCTTGTGTAGCTATAACAAAAGAACAGCAGCCCTGTGGGCCTGCATTTTCTCACACAGAATCTGGCATGTCTTACATTAACTCAGTTCTTTTCTAATGTCCTTTACTAAAACTTTATCGCTTTCTTCACAAAGATCTTACACTTTTCTTGTTCTATAGACTTTTAGGTTTTTATAGCTCTTAATACTACTGTGAATGAATCTCTTTTCCATTTCAACTTCTGATTATTGCTAGAATAAAAGAAGCTACTGATAGTATATTTGTTATACCCCAATAACTTTACTAAATTATCTAAAAGCATTTGATTTCTTGCATTTCTTAGTATTCAAGCATATCACCTACAAGGAATGATTTTTTTAACATTTATTCAATATCTACATTTTGTTTTCTTATTGCATTATTGCAAGGATTTTTAATCTATATATTTTCACTACCCTCAAACTAAAATTTAGTATTTCCTTCAACTATGAAAGTAGACAGTAAACAACAGCAGTAGCAGTATCTATGATCCTGTCATGAATAGAAATTAGATATTTCCATGTAACATGACAGATATTATAATCTGTAATTACTATTAAGCTCACTAATTCAAGAATATAGTAATCATTAGGCTTATCACTACATCTTATTGTGCTAAAGAAATTAAATTATTACATTACAAACTTATAATTTTAAATCTTTCACTAATTGAATTTTTAATAGATGGATTTTTTTGTAATATTATCTACTGTTATTCTATGTGCCGAAGAGCACTCTAAGAAGGGTTCGTCAGGGAGCGCAAGCTTCAGTCCCAGCGCGATCTCCCATGTGCCTTCCCATGCTCAGGTAGTTTTCATCCTCTGGAAAGGGGCCCCAACTTGGTCTGAACTATAGGCAGCTTTTATTTAGAGGTGGGGGCAACATAAAAGCACAACAGGAATTTTTCAACCTGAACGCAAAGCATAAATGTTGCTCCTGGTTTTTACAATGAGTACAGGGGAGCACTGAGCACCTGAATAATTAATTAGTGATAATAATTACCCTCGTGTGGCCAGGCACTGTGCTGAGCCACTTGTGTGTCTCTTAGCTGCTCTTATGATGACCCGATGAAGTCAGAAGAAGGGCTCAGTAGATGCCCCCAGGTAGAGGAGTCCATGTCATGTAACAGGTTAAGCAATCTTGATTTATAGAATCTCCAAAATGGATATGCGCATCTCTGACTATTCGTGATTTCACTGGACGTAATCTAGGAAGTTTGTTCTATATTCTGATTTAACAGAAGGAATAATCTTAGTGCGCTTTCCTTATATCAAATACAAAAAATTCAAAGTGAATCAAACACCTAAGTGTAAGAGGTAAGGGTATACAACTCTCAGAAGAAACTGCAGGGGGAAAGTTTCATGACATTGGCAAAATCTTGAATATATCAAAAGCACAAGAAACAAAAATAAAAGTTAGATGAACTGGACATCAAATTTAGAAAATTATGTGCATTAAAGGAAACTATCAACAGAGTTAAAAGGCAGCCCATATAATGGGAGAAAATATTTGCAAATCATCTCTCTGATATGGGATTAATATCCAGAATATATAAAGAACCCCTACAACTCAACAACCACCACCAAAAAAACCACAACCCCATTTGAAAATGAGCAAAGAGTACCATGTGCTTTGCAACTGATTGTATGTGCTTTGTCCTATACTGGTAGAAGAATCAAAATCTGATTTTCAAATTTGAATAAATGTAAGGACACCTCTTTCTAAGGATACTGTTTTCTATGAAGACTTGGAATAAATAATGCTTGCTCCCTCTGAAAATAAAAATAAATAAAAATGAGCAAAGGACTTGAACAGACATTTCTCCAAAGATACACCAATGGCTAACAAATATGGGAACAGCTGCTCAAGATCACTAATCATTAGAAAAATGCAAATTAAAAGTATAATGAGACATCACGTCATACCCATTAGGAAGGCCACTACCAAGAAAGTAAAATAAAAAAAGTGTTGATGCAGGTGTGTGAGAATCAGAACTCTTGTGCACCACAGGTGGGACTGTAAAATGGTGCATCCACCATGGAAAACAGTGTTGGAATTCCTTAAAAAATTAAAAACATAAAACCGCAATGAGATACCACCTCACCCCAGTGAGAATGGCGCACATTAATAAAACAGGCAACAACAAATGTTGGCGAGGATGTGGAGAAAAAGGAACTCTACTACACTGCTGGTGGGAATGCAAATTGATCCAACCACTATGGAAAGCTGTATGGCGCTTCCTCAAACTGCTAGAAATGGAACTTCCATATGACCCAGCAACACCACTACTGGGAATATACCCAAAAGACACAAAAACACTAATCCGAAAGGATACATGCACCCGCATGTTTATTGCAGCACTGTTTACAATAGCTAAGGTATGGAAACAACCCAAATGCCCAAAAATAGATGACTGGATCAAGAAGATGTGGTACA
>PVIJ01015200.1:0-37437 GCA_004024925.1 Scalopus aquaticus
CGGCGAGAGGGTTCACCAGAGACAGAGTGGGGAGCAGAACAGGCAGATCAGAAGTACACTGCTGAGGGGAGCAGCGGGTGAGGCAGGAGAGGTCTGCCGCACCATGTGGGATTCTCCCTGGCCGGGCGTCGAACTCGCGTCGCCGCTGTCGACAGCTCCACAGCGCAGCGCTTAACTGCTGCGCCACCGGGGAGGCCCCCTTTTTGTTTTTTAATAGAGAAATGTAGGTTCACGCCAGACCTGCCCATTCAGAATCAGGGAGTAGGAATGTGGGTGACCTAAGCAGCATCTAAAACAATAGAACAAATTACCTAAGTAAGCCTGATAGTCAACCAGGTTTGACAACTATTGATTCATGGTGTGCACTAAGGATTAATTATGTTCGAAATACTGTATTATAAATAACTCTTGCTTAGTTTTAAATAATTGTATTTGCTGTAAAAGATGTATTAATGTGTAATTAAGAAATGAAGATAGCAACATACACATTGTAAACTTTTTTGTTGGTTTTCTGTTCTATAACCTTAGGTGTAGTCTTGGATTTGAACTAAGAACATAAACATTGACGTTTCTACAAAGAGGAAAGTGCCTCTTCTCTGCTATTTTATCATGGACTTAAGGGAAAGATGGAGGAAAGGATGAGAGTAGAATTTTGAACTTAGAAAGGGCCATATATAATCTAATTTTACAGGTATAAGAGTTTGGATTTGCTAAAAACAAACCAAAAAAATAACCCTGTGTAATATTTTTAAAGGTATCTTGTTTGCTAATTTTTGAGTTCTTGGAACATGACCTACAGGCTTTTGCATTCAAGCTAAGTTAAAAAGTGTTATGTTAATCTCAGAATCCTATGTCTCAAATAACAAAGCAGTATCAAAATACTAGGTGTAGGGAGTTTGGAATAAGAAAATTGTTTGGGAGGTGAGTTACAGTAAAGCCACAACATTGCTTTCAGTACGTTAGTGGATATGGCAAGTGATTGACTGACTGATGTGTGCTCATTTGATTTTGGGGTGGGTAGTCTCTTAATTAATACAAAGATTCTGTCTCATGTTCTACAAGCGTAAGTTTCTTAACATACCAACATCTATTAAGGAGGAAGATAAAGTTGAACCAGCAGGTGTCAGCAAGAACCATAAAACACTAGTCCTGATTATCTCAACCTTTATTTTGGTACTTTCCAGTAGTACTTTAATGCAAAACATTTTTAAAATGATATTTCAGTGGACATATTGTTTGGCATTCTAATGTAGAATCCTTTCTCAGAATGTTACCCTAACTGGAAATGATTAAATATTTTGGAGAACATGTATGAAGTATAGCAATGACTCTAAAAAAGATGTCGTTCAAAGAAGATGTTTACCAAACACTGTAAACTTTTCTTCAATTCATTGTTTTGGAAAAAATTCCCATAGAAATTATCCATATCAAAAAACCTTGATGTGTCTCAGTTTAAATACTTCTCTGGTTAAGTGTTCTACTTTTTTCAGTGTTCCATTCCTATTGGCTAGTTAATAACCATATTCTTTCTATATAGGAAAAAGAATTCATGAACAACTGTCATGTTAATGGCCTTCATTTTTCATTGAAAATGTGGCATTTACGTTGTTTCAGCATACAAATGAGCTACTTCATTTTAGACTTATTCTAACTTAGTCTAATTCAGTCTAATTTAGACTTATTCTCATCAGGGGAAGATGATGTCTGCTTTTTGACAAAATTGAAAGGGTCATTACATTTTTCAATTTGCCATATTTTTAATTAGAAATCCTATTTCTTATTTCCTTCCTCCTCACTTGATGACTTGACAAAAGTACAGATCCAATAAGACAAAAACATCACTTTGCTTGCTGGCTGTATTATAGTAGTAAACAAAAAGAGAATGAGTAAGGGGAGCATTACTGAGCCCACAAGGAAGGTGTGCAGGATGCAGGACGATCTGAGGTATTTACATTTTCTTATTTCTCATCATACAAAGTAAAGACCACTATTTTACATGCCTCTTTAACTTACTATAAAACCCATTAACCATCAGTCCCATTCCTAGATATTTACCCAAGTAAAATATTTGTGATCCTGTGTTAACAGGTTTATGATGACTTTATTCATAATTGTTCAAAATGAGTAAGAGACAATGCAAGTGTACCTCCATTGGGTGATAAACTGTGGTACATCTGTCCAGTAGGCTACTACTCAGCAACAAAAATGAACAGAGTACATGCAGTTTTATAGGTGAATCTTGAATACACCATGCAAATAAAAGAAGCCACACTCAAAAGGCTGTATTCTGTGTGACTCTGTTAATAGATATCAGAGAAAAGACAAGACTTTAAGGGATAGAATACAGTCAGTTACATTTAATTAGGTGAGGATTTGACTGTCAAGGGACACGGGAAAATTGTTTGGGCTAATGAAACTGTTTTATATTTTGATTCTGATGGTAGTTACAGGACCACATTTTTAAAAGCCTTTAAAAGATTGGACATTAAAATACCAGTTTTACTGTACCTAAATTCGAGCTCTAGTAAAGTACTAAAATAAAATCTTAAAATGACACATAGATTAGAAAAATGAAATAATGACAATACCTAGTTATACTTTTCCCATGCATTCTAGTAGAAGCCTTAGGACATTTAAGCTTCATTTTTTCCTGGTATTTTTTGTCTCAGTTTTCATGTATTTCAATTCTAGCTTCATTTTAAACTCTACAATCACTTTTAACTGTTATTTTATGCAGCTAATGTTTATTTAACTTTGCCCTCTTTCCATGCTCTTTATTATTCCATCTTGCATTTTCAGGCTTGCATCTGAGATAGTTTTCATTCTGCCTGTTCTCTTTGCTGATTTTTGTTCTTGTGGTCTTATTTGCTTGAATGTTGTTTTTTGTTATACATTGGATATTATATGTACAAAGTTGTTTGTAGAAACAATCTGAAGCCTGAGAGATTGTCATTCTTCCAAGAGAATTTTCATTTGTTTCTGCAATGTGCCTGCAGCTGTCACCTCAGTCCAGTTTCAGGATTTCAGATGACTTGACACAGAAAAGTTTAATTTCCTACCCTTATTTGATTTATATTTTGGCAAAGTTAAACAAATAACTACATGATTAATTAATTGATAGTAATAAGAATAATACTTTGAGTATACATACTATATAACATGAACATTTATCTCTGAGTCTTGTCTTTTCATTTTATATTTTAGTAAGTACATCTTTGAATATTAAAATTTTAATAAACATTTTGTCAGTTTAGTGTTCCATTTCATGTATTTACTGTAATTTACTTAGTCATTTTCATATTTTTAGAACTTTTTATTATTTCCAGTTTTAATTATGGTTAATGCTTTCTGATACATATTCTTGTATATAGTCCAAAATTGAATCACTGATTTCTTTCTTTAGGATAGAGCTATGAGGTTAAGAGTATGAGTAAAAATGTATGGGGGATTCTTGATGTATTTTTTTATCATATTTTTTCTATAAAGGCTGTTACGTAAGCATTATAGATAATTTTCAAATGTGTCATTTTGTTATCAATTGTGTAATATTTTGTTGTTGCGTAAGCTTGTATCAGCATTTTAATATTCAGTAATATTCAGTATTTTAAATATATTAAATATTCAGTAATATTCAGTAATATTCAGCATTTTAAAATTATTTCTGATATACATTTCCTTGTGCCTATTAAACTATTAACAAAATTAAGATAGAACACTCTGCTTTATGAAGGAAACTGTAGGACTAGCTTTAAATAGATTTAGATCTTCTGTTTCTTTTTCAGTGCTTGATTTTATTGTTTTATATTTGGTTCCCATTTTTAACTTGTTTCTTTCTTGAGAATAGTTCTTTTTTTTTTTTTTTTTGCAACCAGTAGCAGGAAATTCCAGAGTCTTTAATAAAACAATGTTATGTTTTAGATAGGGAGTGATACAGTTGATCTTTATTACAAAAGAATGAAGTATGAAAATTCCATCCACAAATCTCTTTTCCTAGGATTACATTTTATAGATTACATAATGAGATTTTCAGCAGTTACAAAAAATGGGCCATACTGATGTGTGTGTATACATATGTGCATTTATTTTTCATCATTTTAGAAGTGTTTAGTATTTAAAAGAAGCTTATGAACCCAAACTAGTATAAATAATATCTTAGTAGACTTTTAGTACAAGGTTATACAAAATACGAGTTTCCAAAATTGAAAAATTATTGGTTACTGAACTAGAGTAATGACTGAAGAGTTTTAAAATAACATTTTCTGATAGTAATAGATTTAGTTAAGAGAAATGCAGTTTTGTCATAAGGGATTACATCTGGTTCTTTGTTCATGCTAATTATAGTATAATTTGCTCTTTTTCATATTGTAGCTTTGTTTTTTAAACTTGCAATTTTGCTGTGATTTTGGGTTTACAGAAAAAAAGGTAAGAATGAAGAATTTCCATGTAATCTTCATTCAGATTTCCCCAATGTTAAGATTTTACTATATTTTAGCATCTGTGTGATTAAAAAAAAGAAAGGATTTAGTGGTAGACTTAATGTAATGTAGCATATATACATGTTAATTCTCAATGATGCACACCTAAAAATTAGGAGGTTATAGTGCAGTGTTTAAGATAGTTAAGATAGTATGGACCAATTATTTTATAGAAATTTAATTGAGATTTACCTGGTATTTCCACATATTTAACTTCAGGCTTTGCATTTTTGACAGGGGTATTACAGAGTGATATTTTCTTCTAAGTACACGATATTTGGTGATGTCTGTATGTTCCATTACTGGTGAGGTGAACTTTGATCCTTGGCTTAGGTAATGTCTGCTAAGTTTTCTAACATAAAATCACTCTTTTTCCTTTGTAATTATTTTTTTTTGGGGGGGTGTGAATGGTGGGAAATACTTTAAGACAATGTAAATAACTTTTCCCACTAGTTCAGGATTTGTTGGTGATTCTTGCATGAATCAGTGATTTCCCTGATGACTGGCAAAAGGTGATTTTCAGTTCCATCATTTTTTCTTTATTAGGTGACGTCTTGTAAGGTATATAGCTTCCCACTTTTCACAATTAATTTATGTATTTATGGATTCGTGGATTCTTAATTTTTTTATTGGGCTATGTTACTCTCAAATTGCTCCAGATGAAGTCAGTGGCACCCTATTCAGAGTGGCCACACAGTCCTTTTGACACTTCTGCACTCTTCTTTGAGACTTCCATATTTTCTGGCACAGACTTTTCATGCTCAGCTTTTACATGTTCCAGACTCACCCCCGGAAGTAAGCATTTCTCTAAAAAAAACCTCACTTTGCTGAGTGGAGAATGGCTTTTAGAAACCAAGGTTGGGGTTTGGTTAGTTTTATGTTTAGAACTGTTAATGTTGAGATCCTGATATTCTAAAAGCATCATCATTCTCTTCAAAGAACTGATAGGTATTTTAGTAGCTCTTAGGCACTGTGATAACACAATAAAGTACAAGTGAACAATGATGCTGATTACTTCCACTTAATTTTCTTTGTGTTGTTACACAGCGGTCACTGGCTTGATTGTAAGAAAAGAGGGATGACTCAGTCAGTTAAATGGAGGCAGGAGGGTGAGGTCAGGAATATTCCTGCTGAATGGTGACTTTAGGGCCAAGAAAAATCTTTAGTTCTGAATTTAAGTGTTTATCTTTTGCCAAGTATCAGTCACCCTAAAGTTTCCATGGTTCCTTTCATTTTTTTCCTGTGTCACATATATATACATTTAGTTTAGTAGCGTTGCAGTTTCAATACAGTTGATCTTCTTTAATATCATTTCATAAGTTATAGCTGCTTTGGTTAGTGAACTATACCTTATTTATCTTTTCTCATAGAATATTTAAATGGCACATGTAACTAGAAGGGACACTGGAGAGTTTATGAATATCCTTGATGTTTAAAGAAAAACTATTTCCAGAATACAGAACTTTCAGATAAGTTTCGACTTGTATAGTTCAACTCTTCAGAATAAAAATTTAGAAAAATTGCAAAAACTGTTTATCTGAACTCTCCAGATTGGTATGTACCTAGTTTAATATTTTAAGATTTCATATGATGTCAAGATTTGTAGAGAAACCAGATCCTGTGGTGGAATTATCAAAATACAGGTTTAGAAACAGATAATCTTTTCTTAATAGTTAGAATCTTATATCCTTTGTTAGTCAAAGCAGATTTACTTTAAACTTTACGTTAAAAGTTGGAATTTTAAAGAATACAAGCCCTTTAAAGTCAGTAGCAAGACAGGCATACTCACTATCATTTCTTTTTAATTTAGTATTAAAGGTTTCACTGAACCATCAGACAAAAACAGGAAATAAATGGAATCCTCTGGAAAAGAAAAAATAATACTATCACTTTTTGCAGATGTGATATTTATGTAGAAAATCCTAAAGACTCTACGAAAAAGCTGTTAGAAACAAGAAATTACAGCAAAGTGGCAGATTACAAAATCATACAAAAATTCATTTTTTTACACAATGAATGAGAATAAAAAGAAATTAAGAAAATAATTCCCTTTACGATCACTTCAAAAAAAATCAAATGTTTCAGAGTAAACCTTACCAATGAGAACTACAAGACTTTATTAAAGGATTTAGATTAATTGTGACTTAAGGCATTGGAAAGACATTCCATGGTCATAGATGGGAGATTCAGTGTAATCAAAATGACTATTATACTTTTTATAGCAATGTATGAATTTAGTGAAATACCGTTCAAAATGCTAACAATATTCTTCAAAGAAACTGAACAATGATAATGAAATTTATATGAAACCAACAAGTTCTCAAATGGCAAAAGGTGTCCTGAGTAAAAAGGAGAGAACAGGAGGACTGATGTTACTAAATTTTAAACTATACTCCAACAGAAATTAAAACAATATGGCTTTGGTGTAAAAATAGGCCATGGATCAGTGGAACAGGACAGAAAGTCCAGAAATAAATTCTGATGCATATCAACAACTTATGGTAGAACAGCTATGACCATATAATGGGGAAAGGAAAATCTCTTTAACAAATGATGCTGGGAAAACTGCATGGTGACATGTGGGAGAATGAAATTGAATAACTCTCTGACTCAAAAATGAACTCCAATGAATTAAAGATTTAGATAGAAGACCTGAAACAATAAAATGTTTAGATGAAAACATTGGTGATGTGTTCCGTGACATCAACAATAGAGACTTCGTGAACTCTATGGTAAGGTGAATAAAAGTAAAAATAAACAATTGGGATTACCTCATATTACAAAGTTATTACACAGTGGAAGACAGCACAGTTATTTGATTTATTTTTTTATTACATCATTGTTCATTTTTGTACAGTTACTGGTTTTTCCACTCAGATGTAGACCCCATAATTCTCCCTCCATCATGTCCCCATGAACCATTACCATATATCCTTGTGCTCTTCTCTCCCGTTTTGACCCCTCTTCCTTCCCCTTCTCCCTTGCTGTGTGCCTCAGATCCTTGGTCAGCTTGCAAATATTGTCCTTTTTTTGACCTTTTGTTCAGATTCTCTACAGTCCACATATAAATGAAGCCATTTGATATTAATCTTTTTTGTTCTGACTTATTTCACTTAGTATAATCCCTTCCAGTTCCATCCACATTGCTACAAATGGAATGAGTTTTCCTTTTGATCACTTAGCAGTATTCCATTGTGTATATATACCACAACTTTTGATCCTTTCATTTGTTTGGGGGCATTTGTGTTGTTTCCATATCTTAGCTATTGTAAATAGTGCTGCAGTAAATGTAGGAGTGCCAGTTTCCCTTCGGATTACTGTTTTTGTATTCTTTGGGTAGATTCGTAAGAGTGGATTGCTAAATTTAAATTTGATTATAATTTTTCTCATCATTTACTTTAGATTTGTTAAATAACATTAGCAGCAATTATTTGGTGTTTTTATGACAGATTTAATTTTGTGCCAAGCATTGATCTGAGCATAGGAGATACAGCTATAGATGGTACAGATAGGTCTCTGTGATGCAGAATTTATATCTAGAAGACTGAATACATATTAACATTTCATATATTAAAGTATTAAAAGTTGCTTTGAACTTTTCATTTTATTCTTTTTTTTAAAGATTTTTATTTATTTTTGTGTAGAAGAACTGGGGGGTAAGCCAGAGGTATGGGGGGTGAGAGGATTCCCCAGGGACATCGTGGGGAGCAGAACAGGTGAATTTATTAAAATACACTGCTGTGGGGAGTAGCAGGCGAAACCAGAGAGATCCAACTCAGGCCACAGTGGCTGTTGATAGCTTGATAGTGCTGAGATTTTAACCCCTACATCACCAGGGAGGCCCTGTTTTTTAATTCTTAAATAGTATACCCAAAGGCAATAATCATAAAGTAAAATATTAACTCATTAGACCATATTAGGAGTATCAATTTCTGTTCATTAGGTAGTTGAAAGATGTCATTGAGGGTGTTTTGAAATGACAAGTCATGGGATAGAAATACTTGCATTACAAACAACTTATGTCCAGAATATTTTATTGCTTTTTAAAGAGTATCATGAAATAATGTGTTTAGTTTCTCCATTTAGTTAATCCCATTTAAATGAGCCCTAGTTTTTAGCCAACTAGATTTAAGTGATAAAATTACATTTACAAAGAACTTAGAGACACTTGCATTATGTAGAATCAGGGCAGAAGTAGCTGCAGTGCTTTTTGTCATTTTTAGTTCAGTTCTTGAGTCTTGTCTAGTACCTGGCATGTAATTGGTCTTCAGCTAATGTTTACTGAATTAGTGAGTGAATGTTATATAATTATAAGGAAAATAGGCATAAAAAAGTGAAAACTCTCGTATGAGGACTATCCTTTTTAAGTTTAAACCTAAGAATCATAGTGTTGCAGTGTTGGACACACAGAACAAAAGCATTAACATTTTTAGAATTTGAAAAGTACAGTTGAGGCCTGTAAGACATTGGCGCATGATTGCAGGAAGTGGCCATGGTAATTGCTTTCATTGGCTTCGGGGAAGGTGAAGGTTAAGCCTTTCAATAAGGTTTTGCCTTTCAATAAGGCAAAATGTAGAAGACAAAATTCAATCTGGAGAAATGGTATTTTCTAAGTACATAATGCTTCTTTTGAAAATGGAAATTGTTGAGACTGAATATTTGTGTTAGTGCAACAGAGCTTGGATTTTGCAAATGGCAGACATGAGTATGGGATATCTGAACGACTACTTTGGAAGTGTTAGGTAAATTTCTAATATTTTAATGTCCTTCTCAGGCCTATGATGAGCAACACAAATTGGGAATGCTAACATCGTTTAAATTTTGACTTTACATTTTTGCAGATTTTTAAAGTTCCTGTTGCTTTGGACAATGGATGAACAATCACAGGGAATGCAAGGGCCACCTGTTCCTCAGTTCCAGCCACAGGTAATTTATTCTAATATAAGCTGGCGTCAATATAGCTATACTAAATATGAGAGAAGGAAGGAGTACATTTATAGATGCTTTGGGAAATAAAGTAGCCAAAACTTGCTAATTATAAATTTCAGAGTTTTTGTCACAATTGTTTATATTTTAAAGTAGTTTCTTAGTATACTTAGTTCTTACATCCAAATATGAAACAAGAAGGGTAGTTTTACTTTGTAACTATAATTGAATAGGCAGGCTTTGAGGGTTCATTTTAGGCTTAGGAAGCAGAAAAAAAAAAAGTGAGACTGTGCCTGAGAGTGGAGTGTCTGTACTTTGTGCGTCCCTTGCCTTTGCCAGCTGACCCTGCATTGTCCTTGCTGCCTTCCCCCTGTCCCTTTATCTCCCTCTCTGTGACTAGCGTGTGTTACTCCTGTTATATAGTTGCTTACAGGTTTGTTACGTAAAATGTATGTCATAGTAAACAATGTACTACACACATTATTTGAAATTCATTGGTTAGCTTCCTGCATTCATTATGGATGCTACTGTAAAGCTTAGTATTTAATAACATGTTTGAAATAACAAACACCCCCTTCCTCCCAATTTTCTGCGACTAGGTATGGTGGAAGATATTAGCCATCCTTATTATGGTGATCATCTTGTAGTATATACAAATATCAGATTTTTATGATGTACTGTAATTTGTCAACATAATATTAACTATTTGCAAGCGCCTATTTTTTTCCCTTTGAAATGTAAAAGCTGCTCGAAACTGATTTTCAAAATCATAATCAAACTACCCAGGTTAACATAATATTATGTCAGTAATACCTCATTAAAAAAAATAACAAACACCCCAACATAGGGTCAGCACCTCATTTTTGTTTTTCATATAGATTATGTTTCTTGGTCTGGTGTTTGAGACATTGTATAGTGTGTCTTCAGTTTACTCTGCTTGCCTTGCCTCAATTCTGCTTAGATAGCACTTCTGAAATCATTTGAAGGACTGGGAATTGTTGTTTGATATGAGTTAGTCAAGGAGGTTTGGGAAACTTGGGTGAAACAGTTACTCCATGGCAGTGCTTCCTCACAGAATTCCTCAGGAATTTCCAAGAATGGTGGGTATAGTGTTTTCCAAGCTTATTTCACTTGGGGACCCTCTCTACATCTATTGATTTCTCCAAGAATCAACATCTGTAAAGCATGTAGTTCAGAAAATGTTGCCCATAAATAAATGATCTTTTCTGTGATTTTGTTGAATTTATACCCTCCATCTTGTCAGATTTTTAAAAACCTGACCATCCTTCAAGGACCATCTAAAATGCCATTCTTTAAACAGATGGGTTTACATCAAAATAAAAAGCTTCTGTACAGCAAAAGAGACATTAACCAAAACTACAGACACCCTACCAACTGGGAAAAGTTCTTTACACACAATACAACCGATAAAGGACTGATAACAAAAATTTACAAGGAACTCAAACAACTCAACAAAAACAAAGTCAATAATCCAGTCAAAAAATGGGCAGAGAGCTCAAAAGGCACTTCTCCAAAGAAGAAAAGCAAATGGCCAACAGGTACATGAAAAAATGTTCAACATCACTTATAATCAAGGAAATGCAAATCAAAACCACAATGAGATACCACCTCACACCTGTGAGGATGGCACACATTAAAAATACAGGCAGCAACAAATGCTGGAAAGGATGTGGAGAAAAAGGAACTCTTCTACACTGCTGGTGGGAATGTGAACTGGTCCAACCACTATGGAAAGCTGTATGGCGTTTCCTCAAGCTGCTAAAAATGGAGCTTCCATATGACCCAGCCATACCACTTTTGGGAATCTACCCAAAGGACACAAAAACACTAATCCAAAAGGATACATGCACCCTTATGTTCATTGCGGCACTGTTCACGATAGCAAAGGTATGGAAGCAACCCAGATGTCCAAAAATAGATGATTTTATCAAGAAGATGTGGTACATACACACAGTGGAATACTATTCAGCATTCAAAGAAGATAAACACATACAATTTGCAGCGACATGGATGGAACTAGAGGAGATCATACTCAGCAAAATAAGCCATAAAGAAAGAGAAAAATATCGACTGGTTTCACTTATAACAGGACTATAGGGAAACCAAATAGGAGAGAGACACTCAGCAGGGGGTGGGGGGAGGGGGAGTATAAGGGCACAAAATGAAGCAGAAAAAGACAAAAGGTACCACAGAGATGGATCACGGATGAATTGTTGGTGAGTTACCCAAGGGGAATACAAAATGTAAAAGATATAAGTAACAATAGAAATATATATATTTTAAAAAATAAAAATAAAAATAAAATGCCATTCTTACTGTTACAGGGCAGGAGAGGGGCACCCCCGAAACCCCAGACCTGCCCTGTTCTAAATGGGTTCTGCCATCGCCACATCAGTACAAAGCATTTAGGACCTTAAGTGGAAATCAGACTTTAATACAATTAGAAAAGACAGAGAAGAAAAAGAATATAGTATCTAAGTCAAGCACGCAATGTTATTCAACTCCTCGTGGGTAAAAGTCCACCCAAACGGGATTGGACCAAAGCAAGTCTCGAAAGCCTGCCACAAATCTAGATCAGCTTTTGGCAGGGACCCACACATAAGAGTCAGAAACAGACAATTCTGGGAGGAACCAAAATACCTCTCAGCAGGAACCCATCCATAGGGTCAGAAACAGTCAGACAATCCTGAGAGGAAGAGAACAAAATCAAAACCAAAATCAGCATAGCCACCTTTAACTTTCCGATGGGCCTCTCACCCACATCTGTTTCCATCAGTCCAGGCCAGTGCAGCTTCTTTACAAGTCTCTGCTCCTTGGGCCTCTCCTGGCTCTCCATCCTTCTTCAGTCTTCTTCTGTCTTCTGTCTGTGTTCTCTATCTCCTCTGTGTATGTCCTCTGTGTGTGTGTCCTGTCTCTCTTCAGCTTCTTGTATCCTGCTCAGTTCCACCCTACCTTGGGTGGGACAGGGAACCTGGGACACACCCTTTCTCCTGGGGACCACCCTGTTACATTACCGTGAAGCCTTTTTAAATTTTCTGCTTGTATCATCTTTCTTGGAAACTCAAGATACAGTCTTTATATATGTCTTCTGGTATTTCTGACACCTTTGTGTCATTTTATATGGGCATTTTCTTTCTCTCTCCTATTGTGGTCAACTTTCCTTGTGAAATATAACTGTGTCTGCCTTACCTGGGTGTCCTGTGGAAATGCAGGTCTCACATGGCGCAGGCACTCACGAAGACCATGTAATTAAAACCAGGGACTCCTTCAAATGCCCATTTAATTAGCCCTTTATGTAATTGAATTTTACATAGTGGTGTTATCTATACCCAGAAAAGAGACCCTTTAGCTTAGGGTAACACCAATATTTTAATTTCAAGATGATTAAAAAAAAAATCTACCAACTGTATGGTCATAAATTATCAAGATCATAATAAGCCACTTCCATCCATTCAATATGGATATATATCTTAGTACCAGTTTTACAGACACACAAAAAATGCTGTTGTTTCTTTCAAAGACAATAAAAGAAGTGCCTTAAAAATTAGGTAGTTTGTATTATGATTTTGAAATCCACAGTTTTGAGCAGCTCTTAAGTTTCAATGGGAAAAAAAAAAAAAGCACTTGTGTTTTTGCCTCCCACTGATTCACCAACCAGGAAAGGTCAGCGTGGCAGTAGGAGGTAAAAATGAGAGTAATTGTTTTCCTAGGAGACACTAGGTTGCCACAGAGCATAAATTTCAAGATTATATACATGATTCTGCATCTCTTTTCACACTGTTCCTTTCCCTTGTGCCCCCTGCTGCTGCTCCCCTGTGGGCAGACCTCCCTCCCTGTTGGAAACAGGCAAGTGTCATCCAGGTTTAGCAAGAGGGGGGAGGGAGGATTTGTTTTTCCCTCTTTATTCAGACTGATGGTGTGAGACAGTAAAAGAAAGATTACCTGACAAGAGCTTATAGGCGTTATTGCTTATTAAGTCTTTGAAAAATGTTACTGTTCTCAGTAGCATCATTTTAAAAGGCTGGGAAAGGACAGCCTCTGTTCAGGTTGACAACCTTCTTTTGTTTGGTTCCACACCATTGGCCTGAATAATGGGGGTGATGTGGCAACATATGGTTAGCCAAGCGACTTCTTTCACTTTTGTAATGCTAATATAAGTCTGGACAGAAACAGAAGCCTGAGGAAGTCAGCTTTCTAAGTGTCAACAATTCTGTGGAATTGTTACCCTGTAACAGAATGATGAGTGATGTGTATTCTAGCCTAGTTTTTTCTTATCTTGAGATACTCTCACCCTAATAGACAATGTATGATCTCATTTTCAGTGCAGTACGTGTTCCTTTTTTTTTTTTTTTTTAAGTTTTAGAGTGGGAAATTTGGGCATCTTTTTAATTTTCTTTTTGCTTTCTTCTCACACGGTTGAATTTAGGGAAAAATTTTTCAATCAACTTTCTTCTGTTTCCGCTCCTCCCTTTCCCTCCTTTATCTTTTCTTTCCTTTCCTTTTTTGATTCCTTCCACTAAACTCTAAAAGATACTGAAAGGATTTTTTAAATAGATTCTTATCCTATGTATTCTCATGGGTTTTGGACTCTTACTTGTAAAGCAATGAATTTAGCTTAATTTAAAAAAATAAATTGGGGCCTCCCTGGTGGCGCAGCGGTTGAGCGCTGCGCTGTGGAGCTGTCGGCAGCGGCGATGCGAGTTCGATGCCCGGCCGGGGAGAATCCCACATGGTGCGGCAGACCTCTCCTGCCTCACCCGCTGCTCCCCTCAGCAGTGTATTTCTGATCTGCCTGTTCTGCTCCCCACTCTGTCTCTGGTGAACCCTCTCGCCGCCCCACGCCTCTGGCCTGTACCCCAGCTTGTATGTATAAATAAATCTTTAAAAAAAAAAAAAAAAAGCACAAATGGACTGTAGTTTGTGCTGCCTTGAAGCAAAAATGGAATGGTTGTTCATGGGTTGGAACACTCCCCAGACAAGATTCTCATACCTTTCAAGTGATTAAAATATGAAATGTCTATTTTTCTACCTAGAATGCTGATCTTGGATATCTTTCCCCTTTCAAAGGGAGCCAAAACATTACATAACTTCAAATTTACAAATACTAATAATAACCTAAGTCCTGATGATTATTACAATTAAATTAATCTCTCTAATTCTTAGATTTACACTGATTATAACTATTTCATATTTAACTTTATGACATTAAAAAGACCCATAGTCCTCTTCATTCAATGACCATAAATCAAACTATTCAGAAAATGTTGTAAATTTCTGTTGTTTAAAATTAGTCTCATAGTAAAAGACCAATATTTTACTACTTCTGTAACCATCTTTTATTCAATTTATATGTATATTTTTTAATTTATTTATTTATACATACAAGCTGGGGCACAGGCCAGAGGCGTGGGGTGGCGAGAGGGCCCACCAGAGACAGAGTGGGGAGCAGAACAGGCAGATCAGAAATACGCTGCTGAGGGGAGCAGCGGGCGAGGCAGGAGAGGTCTGCCACACCATGTGGGATTCTCCCTGGGCTGGGCGTCGAACTCGCATCGCGCGCTGCCAACAGCTCCACAGCACAGTGCTCAACTGCTGCGCCACCAGGGAGGCCCCAATTTATTTTTTTTTAATTAAGCTAAATTCATTGCTTTACAAGTAAGAGTCCAAAACCCATGAGAATACATAGGATAAGAATCTATTTAAAAAATCCCGTTTGTGCTTTTAACATCTCTGTGAGTGAAGGTGGAGAGACGAGATGAAGTATACTTTGTGACATGTTTAGAGCAATAATCAGGGTACATTGTGGGTACAAGGGAAGTAAGCCCTCAGTGAAAAAAGGGTCATCATCTGAATTGCTTCTTTGGATAAGTTGATTTCTGCCAAGGTATTTGTCATATATCATTGATAGAGCTTCTGTTTGGAAGTCTTTATAGAAATTTAGGTTTAATGTTCTCCTTTTAACAGTTCATTGGATAAAGAATAACTTCATTGCTATATGCATAGGTGATAAGCAGCAGCTATTTTGAGAAAGATGTTTTTACCATAGTTTTACATTCGTGACCAAGACTGCTCAGCAGTCAGATCCTCAGTCCATTCACTCCCCACTCTCCTCATTGACTGCTCATATCTTTTCTCTCCTCAGATTCCCAACACATCACCCCCAACCCTCACTCTCATGCCCTTGAGACATGCCCTTGCTTCCTATTTCATTGAAAAAAACTAAAGCAATCAAAAGGGAACTTCCACAGACTGCTCCTGTGGACATCCTCCTCCCAGAATCTTACCTCTCTGAACTGCCTTTCTGTCATCAGATGAACTAGCCCCCTCTTTTCTCAAAGGGCACACCTTGATCACCAGATCCCACATCTATTCCCTATTTATTTTATGAGCATACTATTATGCTGTTATTTCTTCTATCTAAACAAAAAACAACCACCCCATGCCCCAAGAGCTTTTGGAACCTTTCTTCCCTCCAACTGTAAAACCTGTTTCTGCTCCCTTTTACTGCAAAATTCCTAGAAAGATTTATATGTAGTTCTGTCTTCCATTCTCTCATGCGCTTGCATGTACACTAATTATGCTTCTCTTCCCCATCATGCTGCCTTAACAGTTCCTGCCAAGGTTCCCAGTGACCTGAAGTCACTCAGTCCAGTGTGCAGTTCTCAGCCCTCCTCTTTCTTGACTTAAAGCTGTGTGTGATAAAATTGATTCTACTCTCTTCTTTGAAACCTGTTGTTCCCTTGACTTTCCAGAACCTATTT
Organism: Scalopus aquaticus; assembly: GCA_004024925.1. NCBI lineage: Eukaryota > Metazoa > Chordata > Mammalia > Eulipotyphla > Talpidae > Scalopus > Scalopus aquaticus. The sequence continues at coordinate 16,184 of PVIJ01015200.1, forward strand.
TTCACTTGTCTGATTGGTCCTTCCATTGCTTATTTTCCCTTATGATCTACATGCTGGTAACTCTCAAATATGTATTCAACCTGGACTTCTGTACTGAATTCCAAATTCATGTATCCATCTGCTTACTTGACATTAAATTTCCATGTCTCAAACCTGGTGTGTCTGGCATTGAACTGTAAACATTCCCCTGAAACCATTCTGCCATTCTTTATCTCAGTAGTGGCAAGTCCATCCTTTCAGGTGCTAAGACTGAAGCCCTGGAGCTACCCCAGACTTCTTCCAGACTCCCTCATTTCCTGTCTAATCTGTTAGAAGATTCTGACTTTAAAATATGTTCAGATTTAGAATACTTCTTACCTGCTTCATTGCTACCATTCTGATCAAAGTTATTTTAATTTTTCACATACCTTAGTGCAGCAGTTTTCCAGTTTATCTCTTTACTTCCACATATGCCTCCCTTCAGTCTATTCTCCACACAAAAATTAATACAAAATTACATAAATTTAGATAGAAAATTTTAGTCAAATCATGTCTGTTTAAAACCTTCCGATAGATTTTCATCGGCTCGCTCCTTTATCTTCTTCAACTATGTATTGAAATATCACCTTCTTTGTTTAAGGAAATTGAAACCTTATATCCACCCAGTATGCCTTCAATGATATATTTTTCACTGTACAATTTGTCACTTTATTGTTTTTCATTTTCTTTCTTCGCCTAGTGTATAAGCTTTATCCCTAGTTCCCAGAACATAGTCGGCAATCAAGAAATACTTGTTCAGTGAGTACAAACTTGATTTCATACCAACTCATTCTCTTTCTTTTTCTAGCACCAACTCTTAAATGAATCTCAAAATATCCAAAAAACTGTCTACATTCTCCATCTTATTGAATTTTTGTTGTTGTTCTTACCACCATGCTTTCCTTGGGACACAACAGGACTCTTTTCCTAAAGACACTGCTTCCAAGGTCACCTTCCCTGGTGGAAGCTACTGTTTTAAATATCCATATGCTGTATGTACCGAGAGGTAGAAACAGTAGCCTTTCACCTCTTTAGTGCTTCTTCCAGTCCCCTTCTACTTTGCCTTGGGACTGAGGAGGGGTGAGACCCCTGCCTGAGGCCCACTGAAATCTCCACTTATATCCCCTTCAGGATACCCTTAGGAACCTGATTAGTTTGTTTACAATTCTCAAAGTTCTCAAAACCTTGGACCACACCTGTGGCAACTTGAGTCTGCTCAGATTTTCAGTTCCCAGTGTGAAATTTGAAATTGAAACCACCATCTCTAAATGAAAGTTAAATAATTTTTTTTCCGTTTTACCAACTAAATATTCATCGTTCTAATAGTATTATGTAAATATTACATAAAGTTTAGTTAGAATCACTTTTAGGAAAAGACTGTGGCAATATAGAGTTACGAAAGCTGTCCAATGAGAAATGATTTCAAAATATTTAAAGTTTGGTTGACTTTTGAAATTTTTAGCATTCATATTTGCATATTAGGAATATGTTTTCTTCAGTTTATAAAGGAAATACCTTAAAAATACAGATTTAGCATGAGAATACAATAAGGACTCTCATTTGCTCTTGAAAATTTGTATTTGATCTGTTCAAAGTAATGTGGGCAAAGATAAAACCAACAATCAAAATAATTTTTCGACTTTATTTGGAACTGTGTTCAGAGAATGAAATATAAGTTTAATAATTATAATGATAAACGTGGTTTTATTTTTGAAGTTGAATTGGACACCAGAATCCTATGGAGTCAAGTATTTATTTGCTGAATTAACTAAATAGTCTTGGTATTCTTTTAACCAAAATGAGGGTATCTTCTTAAAGAGGCCAATAATTTTCATGTGGTTTCAATCATATATCATAGGTCTGAACAAATTAGATGTGGTTGTAATGCTAAAGGAGGAATTTCAGATATATTTCCAGTATTGGAAGGGACCTCTCAGATAACTTTCCATGTTAACTGTTTTGAAGAGCAACATTGAATATATATGCATTCTAATGCGTTTGTTAGATCAAAGTTGTATTATTTGACATTTAGGGTATCTTTTTATGTTGCCATCTTTTATACCATTATTATGTGAATCTTAGGGCTTTTTCGTGTGACTATGACTATGCTTCATACAGCTTTCTTACTAAATAGTCATAAGACGCATTTCCCAAATTTAGACATTTTGCTCTTTCTGTTTCCAACTACATTTACATAGAATAAATTTAATTATGCATCCTTTTTGTTTTGGTTTTCCTTGACTGATCTCATTCAGTATAGGAGAACAAAGGGATGAAGAAGGTGGAATTTCTAGAAGAGTTATGATAAAGTGACTGATGCTAGACAGGGAGTGCCCAGAATCATTTTCAACATTAACGTCCAGAACCAATCAATGGGGAGACTGAGTAATGAGTGAAAAGAGAAGTTGAGGATGGTACCACGTTGCTAAACCACCATTTGTGAAGAGGAACATGTAGAGTTGCTGGAAGGAATCAGAAACCCTGGCTGTTTAGTGTGGGGATTAGTGCCTCATCTCTGAGGTTAGATTTCTCTGACAAATTTTTGGATCCTCCACTTGGTAGCTATGTGATGGAGGGCAAATTATTTAACTATCTATAAGCCACACTCTTCTTACCAATAAATGAGAAAAATAATAGTCTTTACCTTGTAGAGTTGATAGGGAGCTTTTAGTGTGGTGCTTGGCACATAGCACTCATTAGATGTTGATGAGGATGATAATGATGACAACATTCGTCCAGTAATTGTCCTGGTCCCCAGATTTCTCCTCCCTTTCCTTGCTTCTCTCTCTTACATATCCTTTATACAATTTTATTACCTGCTTTCTTCCCAAACAATTGCTGCTTTAGCCATATCCATCGCAGTAAATTCTAACAGATGTTCAAGCCCCAAATCAGTAATTTCTCTCTGCCCCTCACTCAGATTTCATTCATTCTGCAGCTCCTTTGACTCTATCTCAGGATGGTACCCTGATTCCCTCTGCTGTCCTCTTAACTAACTCTCAGACATTCTGTCCAAACTCTCTGCTTCCACTTTTGATCTACCCATCCTCCCCGCCAGTTTCTTCTCCATCAAGCTTTGTGGTTATCTTTGTAAAATGTATTAGATCACACAGTATAGTGTCCTCTGCTTCAAGCCCAAACTCGTTACTTTTGCTGTCAGAGCACTCTGATTTTTTCAAGGCTTACTTACTACCTCTTGAACCTTTTTCTCTGCTGCTGTCTTCTCTTCTATATACTCTAGCCATAGTGCCCTTTTTGCAGTTCCTTAGGCATACCAACTTCTGTAAGGTATTTTTCCAGTTGTTCTTTTCTGCTATGACTGCTCTTTCCTTTCCTTCTGGTGTTTTAATCTTGGTATAAATGTCACTTCCTCAGCAAGGTCATTCTCAAATTTCTTAATCTGAAATAATCATTTGCTTATTTTTCAATATATCATTCCTTCTCTGCACAGTACTTAGATATGCAGAGAGTAAATATTGGATTCTATTTATATTCGTCCATTCTCTTTTTATTGTTTTTATGTTATGTATTCATTTAGCCACTTTCACCTTTTAATATTTGTAGAATATATTTATAAAAACCTCTTCCCTCTATCTCTGTATGTCTAGCTCTGATTCTTCCAGTAAGAGGCTTTTTCTCTCCGTATTTAATTTTGCAGGTATAACTAGTGGTGAGCATGGAGAAATAGGAAGATGGGGGGGGTCTTTGTCATAATTTGGATGTAGTAATTATTATGCTGGGCAATATAACTAATGATGATTAAATACTGCAATACCAGGGTCTTATAAATGTTTAACTAGATAATTGGTTATATCCATCCACTCAGTTTTCTTATTCTATAGTGAATTTCGTCCTTTGTTTTGTAAGTAGTCAGTTATAATAATTAATGGGATATTGTTTGAACTGATATAAATCCCATGTACTTAGAAATAGGTTATTTTTGAATTCAAGAAATTTTAGGGAGATAATTTTTCAAATGCCAAGAAGCATGAATAATTAGATTTTGTTGGCACATGTGGTTTTTTGTTGTTGTTGTTTTTTGTTTCCAGTGAGGTTTGTAGAAAATAATATATGACAGAGTTGTGTTAGATATTCCTGAAAGAATATTCTCATCTATGTAGTTTGGCTGTGAATAACATTTTTTCAAAATCATAGTCTAAGCTTTATTGCTAAATAAAATTGAAAATCATTTTGAAGTTTTGTAACTTTTAAATTTTGGAGAAATTAAGTAATATTAATATAAATATAAAGAATTTTTAAAATTTATGTAATCAATGACATGAAATCTACTAGTAGAAGATGAAGTTGCAATAACAATGAAAACCTTATTAATAATGTTAAATATTGTAATTAATACTGACTTGTATAATAGATCATTGATAACAGTACCTCTAGGAATTATCAGGACATAATTTTCTCCCTGGGGATTCTATTGAGTCCATGCTGTGACTGTTCTAATTTCCCCAGAGAGAATTACGATCATTATGTTATCCTGAATCATCTTATTGCTCGTTAAATGTCCTTGCCTTCGAATTTAAAACAAGTTAAATATATTAATTTGGTTCTAGGAATTTATTAAGTGTTTAAAGAATCATTCAGCACCTGTGAGAATAAGAGCCAGTAGCACAGCAGAATGAATTTTATTTTAAAATGAAAAGTATTCATATGCAGGAAACAGTAAACAGACTCTATGGAGACGTGAATCCCAACTAGTTATCAAGCTCTGGTGTTCCATGCTTCGAGTACATCTACATTACAAGAGATTCATTAATAACAACCAAGAATATTCAAGGGTTGCATAAAGCTTCATTCATTCTAGGATATTATTTCTTAGTTATTATGTAATTTTGAGTATTTCTTTTTCTTAGATTTCAGAATGCTTTAAAGTATAGCCTTTCACTGTGTAGATTTGGATGGGTTGAAAAGCTAAACATAATTATTTCACAAAAATGTAATACATGTTTCCAAGGTTATTTTTCATTATGCCTTTAAATGACAATTGTGTCTTACAGTAGCAATAAAGAAATAATGTACTATAAAAAACAACTTAGTTAACCATGTTCATTAGCTGCATTTTGAGACTTCTTTCAAAAATGAATGTTTGAAAATATTTATGTGATAGATTGTAATTTCAGAAGATACTGGATACTCATTAGCCATACCCTTTCTCAGTTTTCTTTTGTCACAAGGAACATGCAGTTTCAAATTCACCGGGTTTATGGACTTTAAAAGAGTCATTCTCTTCAGTTTGCCTGCAGTTTCTAACTTTAAAAGTATTTTACTAAAGTAACATTGGTTTGTTATGTATGTTTCAGGGGCACAACACTATTCTTTGACATCTATATGCTACTTACTGATCATCACCAAAAGTTTAGTTTTCACTTACCACCATATATGCAGTTTTTAACTTTATTTTAAGGGTGTTCCTTCCAAATAGCCTAATTACTATTGAATATCATTTTATGTATATGGCCTCCCTCTCCAAATAATTATTAAAAAGACTCTGGGCAGAATGGAGTAAGCCATCTTCATTCCTGAACCAGAAATACTAACCACGTGATAAACTGGGTATCCCAGTTGGAAGTCAGAACCTGGGGTTGGTTGATATTTAGAACACCTACTAGGTATGCCATTGTCCTATGGGAAACCTAGCAACAGATAAAGGAAAACTCCTTACTGTGAGAAAACTGGGGGGGGGGGGTGGAGCACAGGACTATGGTAGAGGACTCTGAGTGTCTTTTGTGGGTGGTGGGTGTGGTGAGGGACATGCATCTGAAGAGGTGAGATCCTCAACCTCTGAATCACTTACAGTGTCACAAACCATTGTTATCTTAAAAAAAATTCAAACCTCTATTCTAGCACAAGATGGATCAAACTAAAATAGATAAAATCACAATTTAATGTTAGACAATATAAGTTTCAAATCTTAGGATTTATGTTTGTTTATAATAAAAAAGAATTTTATTCTTGAAAAAGAGGGTATAAAGTAGGCTCTACAGAACATAAGCACTCTGTTATAAAAGTGGTTTGGTGGAGAACACTCTTGGGGAAGGGAGTCTTAAATTTTAGTGAGCACTTGCTGTGTGCATGGCTCTGTCCCAGGTACTTTTTATTTATTATCTAACTCATACACACTTCCTTGGGTTGACTTATGCCCATTTTATAAAAGTGGGGAACAAAGTTTGGATTGCTTGCCCAGCTCCAAAAGATAGTATCAGAACTAGGATTTAGAGTCAAGCATTGCTCTCTAACTCTAGAACCTGTGCTTTAGTCTACTGGGCTGTATGGGAACGCAGTGGATTCTTCTTGGAATTCCATATCTAGGTTAGGCTTTGGAACAAGACTGATTTGAAACACTGTTCGCTGCTTCCCATATCACTCTTAATAGGACATCGGATTACTGCTTAAATCATCTAATTGTGGGTATTAAAGGGAATTTTCCATTTCTCCTGTTGGGGCTGTTAAAGGAAGCTTTGCAGGACTGAAGCCTTTGCATTGTACTATACAGTTTGTCACAGATCTGCTTAGAGCCTCCATAGTCACAGTCATGCACTGTGTGTTTTCAAGCCTTTACATTCATTCAGATCTTCAGTTACAGCCACTTATTTTGTAAATATTTTTTGTTTACCACATATCAGACCACCTTCATGGCATCGGGACACAAAGATACTTGGTCTCTGCTTTGGAGGGAAAAATTATATGTATACTCATATGTTTATATATACATATAAACAATTAAAATCCATTGTGAAGGCCCAGCTTAGTGCCTGAGTTTGCACATGTGTTTATAGAGTTGAACAGTTGCTGTCAACTGCTGTGGAGGCACAAGGGCAGGAAGCAGTAAAGCTGCCTGAGTGAGCTGAAGATGATTCCTTGGAAGGACTGAAACTTGAATCTCAAAAATAAGTTAAGGTTTGCTGGGTGTGCAAAGTGAAGTCATTCAGAGGTATGAAAACAAGCAAATGCCTTGCGTGGAGGGGCCAAAGCTTGTGGTGCACTTGGTGAACCAGTAGTATTGCTGGTGGGTGAGGCCCGTGGGTAGGTGTGAAGTGACTTAAGCACTCTCTGTCATAGGTACAGCAGCATTATCCTCATCTTTTAGTGGAAGAAACAGGATAGGTTTTACTTGCGTAAAAGTTGAAGGTTTTATAAGTGACTCATGTAAAATACAAAAGCCATTTTATGTAGTTGAGTCATGAAGGTCAAGGGTCTACAAGAGGTTGTTTCCCCATTTGTAGACCAAATGGAGAACACAAATCATGTAATTTAAGTGGTTTTATGTGCTTTGCATTTTCTACTGATTGAATTTCATTATTTTGCTGAATAATTTTATTCCTAGCATAATTCAAATGCTGACTCAGAGATATATGGGGAAATGGATATCACTTAAAAAAGAGAATATGTCTTTATCTTAAAAAAGAAAGAGTTCTTTACTTGAGTGACCACTCATTTGATGATGGCATCTTTCTATTTAAAGCTCTTAATGTAGTGCTACCTGTGGTAGGATGTAGCTTGTCAAATTGAGGTATAGCATTGAATACAATGTAGGAGAATGTTGCTGAACTCTGTTTACTACCAATCTGGTGAACTCTTAAAGGAGACCTCATCCTATACAAGCTTGTTTTTACACAAATTGCAGTGTGGCAGAGACCCAAGGGTAGTAGGAGATGTGCAGCTATGCTCCTTCTCATGTCAGCTCTCCAAGTCTACACTGGGTGACAGGACATGGGAGCAGATGAGACAAGCTGTCACTCACCCACACTGCCCTTTGAAGAAAGGCCATGGTGGGGGGAAAGGTGCCGCAAATGGGCTGTGAAGTTTACATACTCTGCCCACTGTTAAACAGATTACGTCTAATGAAGTGTCTAATGCTCAGGCCATATCAACCTAATCCTTGGTGGCAGTTCATCCCTCAACTGCCAAAAAACACTGCCCTCTGGCCCTCTCTCGCCACTCTGGCGGCCAAGCTCAGGGAGGTGCCCGGTCTTAATAAACCAAGACAGTGTGTGATCTGACATGCAAATATAGGTCATTGCATATGTAAATGTGTGATTACAAACCTGCATGCCAAAGCACATTAGTGAGACTTTGCTCTCAGCATGCGGTTGTCACAGTGCCTTAGCAGTTCACGCTAATATTTGTCAGTTATTGTGCAGACAGAAGATGAAATTCCCACTCAAATTTAAAGAATTTGGATTGTGTGATAGTGTTTGTAATGATGAAGCTGTATGTTCATGTTGAGATTGACAAGTTCCTAGCAGGAGACAGGTCTACATATATGGGGAAGAAAGGAAATCTCTTTCTTAGATGTTACAGATTATCCTAATGTGTCAAATTTTTAAAAAAGATTTCTTAGAAAGCCAAAGACAATTTTAAAAGTCTCTTTTCTTCAGATGAATCTTTTAATTAACATTAAAAAAAAACTTAAAAAGTTGATAACATCCACTGAGTATATCTAAGAAGTGGTACTTTTAAGTTTCCTTTGTGAAATGGTGGCGTTTAGTCACAGTGACTATTATAAATTAATTTCAGTGCCTGCAAAGAGAAATCTTACAAATGAACAGCTTGTCAAGATGTCTCCCTGTATATTATTTTATTTTATTACGGTCTGTATTCTCATTTTCATTTCTAACATGAGTTTTTATCCTCAGTTCTTTTTCCTCAAAACATTTGAAATTGAAAACATCTGTGGATTCTCATATAGGGTTTCATAATGCTGCGTCATATTGTAGATGACTTTGGTAGGACCCACAGCAAGAGAGCATAGTCTATATACTTGGGAATCAGGACTTGGGGATCAGCTAGCTATAGGTGATAACATCTGCATTATAGTATTGTCATGAGACTGAATTAGATGGTATATAAAGCCCCAGTGAAACCTTAGCATAATTTTATAATGTTTGTAAATATGGGAGAAGTTTTGAAATGAACCAGATAAATGTGTGAGGGTTGATGCAAAGTACTACTCATATATCAAAACAGCCTTCTGCATAAGTCATGGAGCCATCAGCCATAACCAAGGTTTATTCGAAAGGCTAAGATTTCATGTTGAGTGTGGTGTGTTTAAGAACCAATGCCTTCTTTGATTGTATTAGTAGGTGTTTACTGTTCGGTCTCCTTCAAGAGTGCACTACTCAGGCCCCATAAGAATGTTATGTTTATTCCAAGTTGACTTAGAGAATAGAGAAGGCCCAGAAGGATGTGAGCAGCATGGCAAAAGGCTTGGGAGAGTATACTTACCAATGGTTCTGGAATCTTGAAAAGACATGTGCATGTTCAACCAAAACAGAGAAGATACAGGTAGATATGGTAGATAAATTAGATTATATATAGGTAGAGATGCTGAAAATAGAATATGGATATCATGAGGTGCACCAGACATTTTGTTTTGGGTGAATATTGTAATTTTAGCAGTAGGAGGTGTGTGACTGTAGTGGATGTTCAATTAATTGTTTACCCTGTGACCATGTGGATGGACGCGTCCATGAACAAACAAACAAACTAGAGGAGTAGGTGAAACTTATAAGGAGTTGGGTTTTGTCTTAAAATAAGGATGACTGCTGTGGTTTCGATACCCCATATATTTTTTTTCCTCATAGCACAGTGAAGGGCCTATTCCCTGTACTTGTATATGAGCTCTTTGCAAGCACTGCACATTTTGAATTCATCTCCTCTTCCCTAGCAAAAGGCACAGTGCCTGACAGAACCTATGGATTCCTTAGTGGTGGGTGTGATATGATAACATACATCTGAAGAGGTAGGACCCTGTGTTTCCAAATCATATACAGTGCTGTAAGCCAGTGTTACCTTAATAACAAATATATAAAATTTAAAATAATTAATATAGAAATGACTTTTTCCACAAACAAAAAGCTGTTTAAAAATCTAATTGTATCCTGGGTGAAAGAGGTCAATCTGAGAAGACTGCATACTGTGTGATTCCAACTCTCTGACATTCTGGAACAGGCAAAACTATGCAGACAGAAAATCAGAGGCTTCCAAGGATTTGTAGGGAGGGACGGATCAGCAGGTGGAGCCAGAGGATTTTTAGGGTAGTGAAGGTACTCTGTTTTCTGATACTGTGATGATGGATACATGTCATTATACCTTTGTTCAAATTCATGTAATGAACCCCAATGTAAACTATAGAATTTGGGTGATAATGATGTGTCAGTGTAGGCTGATGAATTATAATGAAAGTAGGGATTGTTTTGTAGGGATGTTGATAATGGGGGAACTGCATTTATGGGGGATAAGGGGCATTTGGGAAATTTCTGTTCATTCTGTTCAGTTTTGCTATAAATCTCAAACTGACTTCCCAAAATTAAGTCTTTAAAAAAATTAGTGATGTGATGGTAAATTCCCTGAGACTAGAGATGTTCTTTGTAGAAGTTAAATAACTGTCAGAAAGTTCAAAACATACATTGGTTGGCAGGTTGGACTAAGTGAACACATACACATACGCACATATGTATATGTTTATATATGTAATATATGTATGTGATCATGTGTATGAAATGGATTTTATATATATAGCATTATATATATACACACACACACATATATATGACTTGAATAAGAGCGCAATAAATATTTGTTGACTGGATGTTTGCAAACTTACATAGGTAAAACCTACTTATGTGAAAACAATCAATGATTATGTGTATATTGTGTGATTGAAAACTTTTCCTACTTTTTTAATTACAGAAGGCCTTACGACCGGATATGGGCTATAATACATTAGCCAACTTTCGAATAGAAAAGAAAATTGGCCGTGGGCAATTTAGTGAAGTTTATAGAGCAGCCTGTCTCTTGGATGGAGTACCAGTAGCTTTAAAAAAAGTGCAGGTAAGATGATTTTAATTATATACATTAGTGTAAAATTAACCATGTGATAATAGAGAAAAGTGTGTTATGAATGATTGGGGAATGACAATTTTAAGTTGAGAACGTTGGAAAGAAATAAAAATTGTGCTTTAAAATATGAATTCAGGGCCTTGCTGGTGGCGCAGACGGTTAGGCGCTGTGGAGCTGTCGGCAGCAGCAACGCGAGTTCGACACCCGGCCGGGGGAGATTCCCACATGGCGTGGCAGACCTCTCCTGCCTCGCCCACTGCTCCCCTCAGCAGTGTGTTTCCGTTGCTCTGCCTATTCTGCTCCCCGCTGTCTCTGGTGAGCCCTTTCATCGCCCCATGCCTCTGGCCTGTACCCCAGCTTATATGCATAAATAAATAAATCTTTAAAAAAATATGAATTTATACTGTTGAAAAAAATCTATGACATTCTTTTACTATTTATTGGCCATCTATTGTGTGACAGACACTGTAGTTGACACTAGGGATATAATAATTGAGTTCAGTATTTTTGTTGGGGAGACAGACAGTAAAATCAAATAAAGAGGCAAATTAGGTGGGGGGAAGAAGGGCTTGATTCAGATAAAGTATCTAGTGAAGGATCTCTGAGGCTGTGAAAGTTAAGCTGATGTGGAGGTTAGAGAGTCAGTCAACTAACAGCAAGAAGAAGAGGTTCCAGTAGTGAGAACAGCAGATATAAAGGCTGAACAATAGACTGAACTAGGAACGGATTATTGTGACCTCAGTAAACCAAGTGAGGGAGAGAAGTAGCACAGGATTCAGAGCTTGGCAGTAACCAGATTCTGGCTGTCTGCAGTATATATGTTACCTATGTGTCCTGTCCTGTGTTGTTGTAAGAGTCATAAATAGCTTTCCAAGGATTTTAAGCAGATGAGTTATAAAACCTGGTGTGTTTTTTAAAAATTGCAAACTGCTGTATAGAAAAATGAATTCATGTTCATCCTCTCCACTATACAGTAATAATAATGCCAGACATTATTTATGGAAAAATATTCAACTATTTAATAAATAACATTATTGTCAATATGGATAAATACACAAGATTTTAAAATATTAGGTGTGCAAGTTTTTGCAAGCTAGAGCCAGAAGAATATATAAATGCAAATAAAGTGATGGTGGCTTTAGTGAGGCAGGGAGATTTTACCAGCCCGTACTTCTGACCTTTTTTCCTCAGATAGTTCTGTGTTCTTGAAATGAGTCTTGCCTTTCTTCTGACATTGCCACTTTCTTCTCCGTCCTCTCCAGTGTAAGAGACTGCTGCTTTCTTGACTTGGAATAGATACACTCATCTTCATTAGTGTTGGCTTTCCACTTCCACTTCAGACCTTATTCTACACCCTGCCATCTGCCCCTTCCCTGTCTTTGAAGTGAGTCTCATATTTTTTCTCTACTCTAGTTCCTTATCAGCCAGTCTGCAGTGCTTTTTATTGTTAATTTAGTCTTTTAATTGAGATAACGTTAGGATCCTCCCCATCAGGTATCGCCACCATAGGGTACCCGCGACCAACTCACCACTATAGTTTATTGTGCTTCCTTCCCTCTTCCTCCACCCCTCCCCTCTAGATGCTCAATTCTACAGTCAGCCTGAAGGATTAATTTTTAAATTTCTTTCTCATTCTTAGTTTGGTTTCTCTATATTGTGTATCAGTGACACCAACTTTACTTATCTTTCTCCTTCTGACTTATTTCGGCTAGCATTACTCTTTCCAGCTTGATCCTTGTTGCCACAAATGGCCCAAGTCTGTCTGCTTTGATCACCGAGTAGTAGTCCATTGCGTTTATGCACCACATCTTCTTGATCTGCTCTTCTGTTTTGGGGCACTTAGGTTTTCTCCCAATCTTGGCTGTTGTAAATAGTGCTATGAACATATGGGTACAGATTTCCGTTCAAATTAGTGTTTTTGTATTTTGGGAGTAGGCACCTAGAAGAAGAACTACTGGGTCCTCTGGCAGATCCATTTTTAGTCTTGTGAGAAACCTCCACACTGCTTTCCCTAGGGGCTTTTCTTTTAAAATTGGTCTTGAGCCTTTTGCTCTCACTTCCTGTGTCCTTCCCCAGGCTGCTGGTGTCTTCACATGCCTGACCACATGGGGCCCAGTGGCCTCATCAGTCCACCATTGTGTTTTACTCTGTGCTCACTCTATTTCAAGCTTTCAAAGTTCCCTCTCTAACTGCAATTCCCATCTCTCTCCCCTCTTTCCAACCACACTTACTCGGTACCACATCCTGTCTTCTAGGTGCTATTCCATATTCTCCAGATCTACTATTTGTTATGTGAGGTCTGGTTTATTTGTTTTCTTCACTATCCCAGACCCTCTTCAGCTAATTGAGCAAATTGAACTCTTCTGCATCTGCTCCATTTTGCTAGCCCCCAGTCATAGTTTATCTTCAGGGGGTATCTTCGCTTCTCTCTGCACGTGTAATTATAGTGCTGGGGCTTATAACAGGACTCAGGCCTTTCCTTGGGGCGTTGCTTGCTTTTCTTCTAGGATGCGCTCTCTCATTGGTTCTACTTGCTGTATTTTAACCACAGGTAAAGAACCCCAAATCAATAGGTAAAGAGTTATAATGTTGCCTGCAGTGGAATTTAAAAACTGCTACTCTCAAGCCACAGCCACAGCCCTTATGAATTCATGCTCAGCCGAAAATGTCATCCCCTTTTTAACGGAGGTAATCTCTGCTCTTGGATATGCTTTCATGGTTGTGGTAGCTAGTCTGACCCACCTCTCTTCCCTCCGCCTGTGCTCCGGATTAGTACTTTTCTTCTGCCCACTTGGGTTTCATCCTCTTCCTCCCACCTGCTCTGCCTGTGCACATCCTCCGTTGACGTTCTCAAAGGCATCTCTATGGAATCTGCTGCTAACGCCAGTGACTTCTTCAACCCGCCTCCCCTGTTTCCCAGGCTTGCGCGGCCTTGGCTGTCCTGCCTCTCCTCGTGCCCCTTTCTGTACCCATCAGTGACTTCTCCTTCCCCCATTCCTTTTGGAACATTTTTCTCAGTTATGATTTTGGATTTTCTGCTTCTCTTGCACCTACTTTTTTCACTAATTTCTTCCAGTATACCTTTTTAGGGTGACTTCCTAATCTCTCTAAGCTTTGTGGCACTTCAAGCATGCATAAAATCTGAAAGAAAGATGAATTACTGTGATAATTTAGAAGGATTTTTAATTTTAGGGAAACTTACTGAACAGGTTTTACCGATGGACTGAAAGATAGACCACTCTGTGCTAGCTTATTGAGGTAAAAGACATTGCATTAGAAGAAAAGGTGTTGTAGTGATAGAATGATAAGCAGTACAAACAGGTGTCTTGTTCCATACCATCATTTGCCTATACCTTAAGGAATCAACAAGAAGGAAATTGAAGCCTGTCATTTAACTTGCAGTTTGTACGTGTTGATGCATTGAAATGAGAGTGGCATACTGAGAGAAACCAGATTGCAGGCCCTGGCATTGGAGGGAGCAAGGTGTTTGGACTTACCTTGACTCATATCTGCCCACCTCCCCACCCCCTCTCTGATGTTTTAGAGCACTTGTATATTTAGCCAGGGAAGCACTGGTAGTAGTCGTTCATTGATTGTAATTTATATCTAGAGAGATCAGAGTCCTTCTACTGTGCTTTTCTAGCTCTCTCATCCATCTTCTTTCCCTTTGAATGAAAGAGATGAGGTCTGTAGGGGAACGTCTTTGCCTCCCAGTCATCAAGTAAGAGAACCAAAAATTTAAAAACTGATAGGAAAAATATATCCTGTGGTGGAGGAGAGAGTTAAGGGTTCCCCCCTGCAACCCCCAACAGTGCTAGCAGGAGGTTCTGCAAAGTCACTGAGCAGTTGGAATAAAGGGTTGGAAGCATCGTTATGGCAACAGACTTAAGAGGGACAAAAATGTTGGGGTGAACAGAGGCATAATTCAGGGATAAGATCAAAAGGAAAAGGACTGACACCCTATTACATGAACAGAGGGCTATCCATTGTAGGGACATACAGGTCAGTTCATTTATTTGGGCTCTCTGAAACTGGGGGGAGAGGGTGCCCCAAGGGGTGCTTGGTTAGGATTTCCATATATGCAAGTTTTATTTAAATACTCCCTGGTCACTTATGGGTGGAGTATAGGGAAGCAAAGCAAGGGGTCAGTCAAAACCAAGCCAGTATAAACCCTTGACATCTGACTGCAAGACTGACGCATCTGGAGGGGAGGATAGTGAGGTGGGCTTTGAGAAGGGAGGAGGCCTGATGGAACCAGGTGGAGGACTATTGGGTACTGGTGTAAACACATGCGTTTGTGTTAACCGGTAGCCTCCAAACCAGAGACAGCAATGTAAACCAGTTTTACCTCAATAAACATAATTGGGAAAATAAGTAAATAAATGAATAAAGGTAAACCAGGTTTGTGAAGATTAAAAAAAGTTTTTAAATGATTCAGAAAATTGATCAGCTAGTACTTGCCTAAACATTGCTAAAAAAGGCTCATACCAAGTATAAAATAAGTATAAAAAAACACCACAAAATTTTTATAGAGCTGAAAAAGATACCTTCTGAAGTTAAACTTATGAATATTTTATGAAAAATATTTTTATGAATTTCAGATTTTTTTCCCCCATACTATTACCTTTTCTCAGGAAATCAGACAGTTTTGAATTCCATGTATGGAATTTAATCTAAAGATTCAGCATTCATTTTTGTCTTGACTTGCCAGCTAAGAGAAAAAGAGTTTCCAATTAAATGTACTTGGTTCAGAATTTAGTTTTTCCTCAAATGTCCTAGCTATGTTTATTTTTTTTAGTGTCTGAGGAGTAAATTTTGATATTGAGAATTCAGTTAAAAAGCAAGTTAATTTGTAATTTAAAATTATTTTAAATATAATTTGAATTGAAGAGTCATGATTTCTGTGTAATATGTTTCTGTTTTATTTCTGTGTAGACAGTCTTGTTAGGGTTTCCTGAAGCTCTCATGTACATCTAATTCTTATCATCTCTCTTCCCTTTTTAAATATTTTTCCCATCTTAGAGACATTGATTACTTAAAGGATAGTTTGTAATGTGTACAAGGTCAGGGTATTCTTCATTTTAATCATTAGTACCAGAATTCTCCTTTTCTGTCTCCTTGAAAGTTTTCAGTAATTCCTTCACTTAGTCTAAGACATTTAAAATTTTGTTCTTCCCGGCAGTTCTTTGAGTTATTTCCCATCTTTTGTGATTAACAGTTCCTGCGAATGGTGTCAACATTCATGATTTGGCAAGAATCAATTATTTATCATGCAATTTGGTTCTTTTTTTTTTAACATAATAGAAGGTGATAAAATTTCATTAAATGGGAAAGCAGATAGATGAAAATATTTTGCAACAGAGCACAATAACTCTATAACAGTTTGTAACAGATAATTGAAAAAACAGACCTAGAGCCACAGTCTTAAGTACACAATGATATATGGAAATGTATTACCAAAGTATCAGTGACTCCCCCTCAAAAATGTTAGTGATAAAGAAATGGGTAAGGTGGAGTAAGCCTCAAAAATTTTTTTTTTTAAAGATTTATTTATTTATACATACAAGCTGGGGTACAGGCCAGAGGCATGGGGCGGCGAGAGGGTTCACCAGAGACGGAGTGGGGAGCAGAACAGGCAGATCAGAAATACACTGCTAAGGGGAGCAGCGGGTGAGGCAGGAGAGGTCTGCCGCACCATGTGGGATTCTCCCTGGCTGGACGTCGAACTCGCATCGCGAGCTGCCGACAGCTCCACAGCGCAGCGCTCAACCGCTGTACCACCATGGAGGCCCTCAAAAATTTTTTAAATGTACCTTAATTTTTATATATCCTACTTGCAGTTTTTTCCTCATGATCTGCTGCTAATTTACTTTTTCCACTGATTTTCTTTTTGCCATTTGATTCCTAAGAATAAACAGTCTCTTATGGTATATATCATATCTGTTCCTGCGTCAAGATCAAAATTTTCTGTTTATGTCAGTATTTATTATTAGAGTTTAGCATTTTATATAGTAGCATCATTTTCTGATATCATTTGGCCATTTGGGGAATGAATGATTTTTCTTTGTGAAGTTTGGAATGTAAAACTTACTCCTTTAAATAATACATTTTTTATTTTATGTATTTATATAGAACTCTTTCTAAAGTGAATTACTCTTTTCCACATGTTTAAATCAGGTTTTGGAAGCCCAGACAGCCATCCCCATCCCCTCTATATAGGAAATATATATTTGAAAACAAAAATAAAATCCATTAGCTAACTTGCATTTTTTAGTTTCAAAATTTATATTTTCCATATTTATTTCATTAAGGAAGAATTAGAACCGTGTGCATGTTTAGATATTAAGGGTGATATCAAGCAAGAGTTGTCTCTTACAAACTGTAATTATATGTTCGTGTGCTTTATGGCTTTTTATTTATTTACTTTTATGGCTTAGAAAGTTGTTATTTCTGTCTGGCAGAATCCTATCATTCTGTCAAGGTTCAGCATTAATGTTACTTCCTGCCCACATGGAGATTCCTACCTTAGGTTTCTGATACTACACTTCACACAACCATGTATTTCAGTAATTACTAGTTAGTTGTGTATGTGTTCAATTTCACAGCAGCCTGTACCAGTGGAGAAAACAGAAACTCCAGAGCTAAAATGATCTGGATTCAAGTCCTGGTTTATCACTCACTGGTTTTATGGCCATAAACATGCGATATACCTCTTTGAGCCTCAGTCCTCAATTCTAAACTGGAGCCTTCATCCTATAAGATTGTGGTGAAGGTGAAAGCAATATATGCCAAGATATATGCTTTGGAATATATGCTTTGGAAGGTGTTCAATAATTCCTTTCTGAATTTAAAAGACTTGGAATGTACCACTACTTTCATTTTACACGCCTACTTTTCCTGGAACCAATTGGCAAATCTGAATTAGGAAGACCTGATCAAGCTGATGACGATAAATGACATTACATTTTTTTTCCTTATGTGGCTAGCACTTTAATCAGTTTATAGTAGTGCCTCATTCAGATATTGTCTGCAATATTTGTCGTGTTGTTTTAATTAGTGATTATTTAATTAATGATTTAATTAATGATTAAGTAATGTTTTCGGAGAACATTCCTTGATTGTATTGTTTATTTTTATACTTTCAACATTGGACAATATTTCTCCAACTTCTTATTCATTGTCATTCCCCCCCTGCCCCAGAAGCTTGAGACATTTTTTTCCTAATTATTCCTCCCAAATTTTAATTCCACAGTTATGTCTGTTTATGTAAGAGTTGATGTCATCTCTATTAAGAATTCGTGCATCAGACTTCATAGTCATGCTTTGGTGAGAGAGATTAATGGTTCAGAGCTCAGGTTCTAGCTGAATAACTGAGAATGAATTCTGGCTGCTCCATTATCTTTGTCAATTTTTGCCAGTCTCATAAGCTTTTTAAAATTTCCTTTTCTTCATCTGTAAAATGCAGTACTAATTATTATCACCCTCATCAGGATTAAATGAGAATTAATTGACATAGTTTATATAATACATCTAGCATGTATTGTTCAATGTATATTAACTATTAATTTTTTATCTTAGTGATCAAAGCGTTTATTATGTTCCATTTGAATTTAAGACCTGAAATATCTAACTGTGCTCTTTTCTCATTTTTAATATTGATTGCTTTTGGAAGAAAAAATATAAGCCGTAGTGATGACATTAGATAAAATATCTGCAGGTCTCCATAGCTAGTAAAAGCTAACTACAAAGATTTCTTAATGTAAATGTAATTATTTATATGTAGCATATTACAGTGGATGTACTTATAATGGGAGTTTGAACCATATTACTTTATAAAATTTTCTGGATCCTATTTTTTAGATATTTGATTTAATGGATGCCAAAGCACGTGCTGACTGCATCAAAGAAATAGATCTCCTTAAGGTAAATAACAAATGAACTATTGGCTGTACTGAATGTAAGTGAATATGTTCATAAAAGCGATGTATTAAAATATCATATTTATAAACAAAAAAGATTTTTTTAAGACTCTGTTTGCTACACTGACGTCTGGTAAAATTATGTAAATTTAAATCTTAGTACTCTGGTGATTTAATCTATCGTTCATGTATCTGCATATACTTACATAATTATTGGATGTAGCAACACTTTAAAAAATTTGAAGTCCGTAACTTGCTTTAGTCCAATAAAGAATATTAAAATTGATTAATATCTAGTTTTACTTTAAATAATTATAATATTTTTTCAATATTCATTAAATTAAAGAAAAATATACTCATGTTAAGATGGTATGTAAATATATAAAGATAAAAATATACTCGTTAACAAAAAGGAAGTGTGGTATTTTTAAGTTCATTAAGTTACTTTAAGTTATGAAATTATAAGTAACTTGGGAATTTGCAAAAATAATTTTTTATGCCTGTTTGTTTTTTTCCTCAGCAACTCAACCATCCAAATGTGATTAAATATTACGCATCATTCATTGAAGATAACGAATTGAACATAGTTTTGGAATTAGCAGATGCTGGTGATCTGTCCAGAATGATAAAGGTAAGAGGAACTTTTTACACTTAAAATGTTATTGTTTTCTGATAGACTTGTCTGTTAAACATATTAGGATATCTGATACTATAATATAAAGACATTAGTGCGATCATTGGCATATGGTAGATATGTAATAAATAGTAGGCTATGAGGATGATGATGATTATCTGGTGAAACTTGTACTGATTTACTAAGGTATATAAATGCTCCAAAACCATTTGGAAATAGACCGAAAGGTTTTTCTTCTGTAAGCTAAAGTTAAAATTTTGGAGCTTAGTTTCTCTGAGATCACCCTTGAACTTTTATCTCTGGGTGGAAGGACAGAAGGAGGTTCTTGAGTAACCTGACTTATTCCTGGGAGAAGAAAGTGGACTTGTTTAAAATCAGATTTTACGTATCATATCCTGATTTGACCACTTAAAAGTTATTTATCTTTCTTTTCTAAGGACATTGATTTGGTATAGTTTAGCTGCAAGTTCTGGAAACCCACATATAGTAGTAGCTTAAAACCTGCTTGTCCTTGAGTATTCTATTTAACTTCTTTGTCCCACATTTTTTCGAAAACAAAATTAATAATAATAAAAACTATTTCATAGAATTGTGTTAAATGATTAAGCAGTATTATTAAAAACTTACAGTGGTGTCACACATATTAAGGCTACATAAATGGTAGGCACTGCTATTGTTATATTATTTATAATATAAAAATATAGAATTCTGGAGCTAATATAACAGCTCTGATCTATCAGATTTTTCAGAGACTAAACCTGTTTATAACCAATCAAGTTAGCATTCCAAGGCATAAAGGGACAAAGGGCTCTTGCTGGCTATATTCAGAGGCATGTTGCTGGATGCCTGCTACACAGTGTTGTCAGTTTTGTCCCATTGTCAGAATTTAGTTTTATGAACATGTCTGACTACAAGAGAAGCTGGGATATGTGTAGCTTCTCTTCGCTGACCAAAGCTAAACTTCTGTTACTTTGGAGGATAAATAATGTGAAAATCAACCAAGACAACCCAGTGAGAAAAGGAAAAACTGAGCTTGCTCTAGCAAAGCAGCCACTGTCACTGACATTTTGGCAGACAGGCAGAGGAGTGGGAAAGCTTTGCAGTGGGGGGCAAGGGATGGCTACAGTTAATCCTGATTAGAGACTCTTGGCAGGGGGAGGCTATGTGTGAGCTCACTAGAAGTGAGGTACCTAATGGGATTGATTAAGGATGCATATTTGTTTTCCTCTGGTATGTCCTAAGTTGGGAGCTGTGACTAAAATTAGGGACGGTGTCAGTTTTTGAGTCCTGGACATTATGGACTGATTGTTACAGAAGTTATTGTGTAGCTTTCTGGATTATCATCAGAGATAATAATCTGGCTTCCTACAAGTCTCTATTATAGCAGGCTGGTTTCCTGGGTGTTTTTGTTTGTTTGTTTGTTTTGTTTTTTTTTTAAATATAGATAAAAAGTTAGTTTCCTGGTCAGAGTAACTCAATGTTCTATTTTTATATATGACCTTGTCATTGTTCTTTTGTATATTCAGTCTCTCAATGGATACCAAGGCACAATTAATAAACTCTGCTAAATGGAGTGATTATAAGAAGTTATTAAAAACAGTGGTAGGTGGGCCTCCCTGGTGGCGCAGCGGTTAAGCGCTGCGCTGTGGAGCTGTTGGCAGCGGCGACGCGAGTTCGACGCCCGGCCGGGGAGAATCCCATATGGCGCGGCAGACCTCTCCTGCCTCGCCCGCTGCTCCCCTCAGCAGTGTATTTCTGATCTGCCTGTTCTGCTCCCTGCTCTGTCTCTGGTGAACCCTCTCGCCGCCCCATGCCTCTGGCCTGTA